>NW_020871005.1:378646-381146 GCF_003789085.1 Penaeus vannamei | reverse complement strand
GTAAAAAAAAAAAAAGAAAAAAAAGATGGCCTGAGTTATATTCATTGTTTCTGCAAGTGCGCGCTGTTCGAGGGCGGCATCTGGCTGGTGGGCATTTTTTCTTGGGGTTTCAAGTTTAGAGATTGTTATTGTTTGAAAGAATTCTTGGTATTTATAGGCTGAAAAGCTGTGTTCGAATTCCACTCGGGCATCCGTCTCAACTTCCTGGAAAAGTGTTTAAGTATCTAAGTATATATATATATATATATATATATATATATATATATATATATATATATATATATATATATATATATATATATATATGGTATGTATATATGTGTGTATGTGTGTGTGTGTGTGTATGTGTGTGTGTGTGTGTGTGTGTGTGTGTGTGTGTGTGTGTGTGTGTGTGTGTGTGTGTGTGTGTGTGTGTGTGTGGTGTGTGTGTGTGTGTGTGTGTGTGTGTGTGTGTGTGTGTGTGTGTGTGTATGTGTGTGTGTGTATACACATGCCATACATATATATATTTACGCACACACACACACACACACACATCTATATACAGATGTGTTCAGTACACATGTGTATGAAAGTTACTCTGCTATCATGGCAAAAGGTCACGGTGACCTGGCATGACCCTGGATATTTAGACAATATTTTTTTGCATTTTGATGTTAATTATCATTTGTGGTGCATCGTGGTTTCGCGTCTTCAAACACGCACATTGGTATAGAAATTTAAAAAAACAACAACATATATATTGCAGAACGTGTTTGCTTTGTATCTTCCTTGTATATATATATAAAAAAATCTGATCTCTTTTTCTTTTACATAAATATACATCTTTGTGTAGTATGCTCTAGACAAGAATAGATAATTGTCCTTAATTGCTCTTAACAAGCCAACTCTGTCCTGGCGTGGATCCACTTTTTTTATGGACACCTGCTGTATGTTTGTGTAAGCCAAAGAGAGATTAAAAGCACTTGCGTGTGCTTGCTGGTGGAGTATTATACTACCAAATGTGTAAATATTTCTTGGAATATTGCATTCGCGCATTCGTGTGTACCTTTCCGCTTTTATAAATGTTCAGGGGAAAATTTTTTGGGAAGTTTAGCCTGCAGGTTAATTGGTATTATTCACAGTTACGACGGAAACACGGCTGCATGAATATTGTGTAAGAGTAAACACAAATATACAGACACTATCTCTCTCTCTCTCTCTCATACAGACTTCTGCATTCTCTCTCTCGCACAAAAGCACATACACATGTATTGTTTTTTTTTTTTTCTTTCTCTCAGAGACACATACATACTCTGTCTATCTTTATTCCCTCCTCCCTCTCTTTCTCTCCACCTTCACCTCTTCTCTCTCATTCCACTCACACTCTCTGTCTTTCATTCGATTTTTCCTCTCTCTCTCATTTTCTCTGTCTCTCCTCTCCCCTTCCCTCTCTCTCTTCTCTCTCTCTCTCCCTTCCCCCTCCTTCTCTCTCCTTCTCCCTCCTCCCCCTCCTCTCTCTCTCCTTTCCTCCCTCCTCCTCCTCTCTCTCTCTTCTCCTCTCTCTCTCTCTCTCCTCCTCCTCCTCTCTCTCTCCTTCTCCCTCCCCTCCTCTCTCTCTCCTTCTCCTCCTCCCTCCTCTCTCTCTCTCTCCTTCTCCCTCCCTCCCCCTCCTCTCTCTCTCCTTCTCCTCCCTCCCCTCCTCTTCTCTCTCCTTCTCCCTCCCTCCCCTCCTTCTCTCTCTCTCTCCCTCTCTCCCCCTCTCTCTCTCTTCTCTCTCCCTCCTTCCTTTCAAGCAACTCAACTCTCTCCATCAAAGCCACAGCATAATGCATCAGGACGAGCATCACCTTCCCTTATGCTGCTTGTATGCTTGCAAATCTGCGGAAATGTGACCCTTCCTGCTTGTATACTACTGTTTTCGGCCGACTTCGCGTAGCTCTAAGAAATAGGTATAATTTTTGCTCGTCTTCGAAGGCAGAGATGAATAAAAAAAAAAAGAGAGAGAAAGATTGGAATAGGAATTAGAGTTTAAACGGTGTGTCTTTTGGTTTTCTTTCTTGAAGGCAGAGATGAATAATAAAAAAAAAGAGAGAAACAGATTGGAATAGGAATTTAAAAGGAGTTTAAAAGGTGTGTTTTTTTTTTTTTTTTCTTTCTTGTTGGAGAATGTTTTTTTCTGGTTTATTTGGTGGGTTGAATTAGTTCATTTCTGCGCGTGTGATTTCAGTGTGTTTATCTGTTGTTGTTTTTTTAAATCGTGTGTGTTTCAAGTTATTTATTTATGGTGTGTTATCGTGTGTTGTTTCAAGTTATTTATTTATTCATTTTTTTATTATTTTTTTTTTCTCGGACTAGGAATAACAAAAGCGATGTGTTTCACGTTATTTATTTATTATTATTTTTATTTATTTTTTCACTAGGAATAACAAAAGCGATGTGTTTACATCTGCATGACTCTTGGGCAAAATGAAGCATGGAAATGTGAAAAAAATTGTTGTTTTTTGTGAGTGTAAGCAGG
>NW_020871005.1:343836-361336 GCF_003789085.1 Penaeus vannamei | reverse complement strand
TGCAGTAGACTTGGTATGGATTTAACCTCCTCCCTCCTCTTGGGCTTGCAAGACTCGAGGCAAGGTCGGACTTTAAAAGCTTGGGATTGTGACACACATATGCACTTGGAGAGAGAGAGAGAGAGAGAGAGAGAGAGAGAGAGAGAGAGAGAGAGAGAGAGAGGGAGAGAGAGAGAGAGAGAGAGAGAGAGAGAGAGAGAGAGAGAGAGAGAGAGAGAGGGAGAGAGAGGGACAGAGAAGAGAGGAAGGAGAGAGAGACGAGACGGAGAGGAGGAGAGAGAGGAAGAAAAGGGGGGCTGGAGTGGGAGAGAGGAAGAGGAAAAAGGGAAGAAGGGAGAGGAGGGAGATGGACAGAGTCAGAAAGGAAGAACGAGGGAGAGAACAGGAAACTATTTGGAAAGGGAGAGGAGGGAGAGAGAAAGGGAGGTGGGGTAGATATGAAGAAAAAAAAAAAGCTGTCGCTAGAATAGAAGCCACTTATTCAGTAAGAAATGAGAGATAGATATCCAATAGAGATAGATATATAGGAAGACAGAAAGAGAGGGAGAGACAGGGGTGAGGGAAAGAAGGAGAGAGAAACGGAAAGGAAGGGGAATGAGAGGAAGATGAATAGAGGAGAGAGAGAAGAGGCGAGGGAGGAGGGAGAGGGGAAGGGGGAGAGGGAAGAGTGAGAGGGAGAGAGGGAGAGGGAGAGGGAGAGACAAAGAAAGAGAAAGAAAAGAGGGAGAGAGGAGAGAGGATAGAGAGAGAGGAAGAGGAGGAGAGAGAGAGAGAGAGAGCAGAGGGAGAGGACAAGAAGAGAGAGAGAGAGAGAGAAGAGAGAGAAAGAGAGAGAGAGAGAGAGAGAGAGAGAGAGAGGAGAGGAGAGAGAGAGAGAGAGAGAGAGAGAGAGAGAGAGAGAGAGAGAGAAGAGAGAGAGAAGAGAGAGAGAGAGAGGAGAGAGAGAAGAGAGAGAGAGAGAGAGAGAGAGAGAGAGAGAGAGAGAGAGAGAGGAGGAGAGAGAGGAGAGAGAGAGAGAGAGAGAGAGAAGAGAGAAGAGAGAGAGAGAAAGAGAAGAAAGGAGAGAAGAAAGAGAGCAAGAAAGAAATCAATAGATGCATAGATAAAGTGACGGACCTGACAAAAACGTTAATTTTTCTCATGCCTCGAATAACGTTCACTTCAAGGTGCTTCAGTGGCTCTTGTATGCAGAAAGATTAATGAAGAGAGGTAACGCAAAACAAGTCCTTTATAAATATTCTACAAACATTTGCAAAGAATAGTTAGACATTTTTAATATCCATGGCTCAGTCACACACGCACACGCACACACACACACACACATAGACAGTCATACACAGACATACACACACACACACAACACACAGACATAAACACACACACAACATACATACACACACATACACACACATTATATATATATATATATATATATATATATTATATATATATATATATAATATATATATATATTTTTTTCAAACTGTCTTGCTGCTAAAATTACAACCTCGAATAACACAACCGTTGTTATCACAAAGTCTTTACTAAGCCAGCTGTAAAAATGGCTTACTTGAAACTTCCTCTATCCAAAGGACGATTACTATTTTATGTTGTTTTTTATCATAAGTTATTTGACTTTATTCCTTCGGGCGCCGAGTTACTACGGTCGATCATTGACTAACGGTCTTTTTAAAAGAAAAAAAACTTTTATCCTGTTATATTCTTATGCTCTTCTCTTCCATTCTCTCTTTTCCGTTAAACTCTTCTTCTCTCCCATTCTCGCTTTTTTCTTTGACTTTCCTTCTCTCTTCACTTTTCTCTCTCATTCCCTCTTTTCCGTTTAAACTCTCTCCTCCTCTCATTCCCTCTTTTTCTTTGGCTTTCTTCCTCTTCACTTTCTCTCTCTCATCTTCTCTCCTTCTCTACTTTCTTACTTAAACTCTCCTCCTCTCCATTCCTCTTTTTCTTTCCTTACTCTCTCTTCTCTCCTTTCACTTCTCTTAAACTTCTCTCTCATTCTCTCTTTTCCTCTCTCCTCCCTCTCATTCTCTCTCTTCTTAATTCTCTCCCATTCTCTCTTATCGCTTAATCTCTCATTCTCTCCTAGTCTCTCTTTTTCCCTTAAACTCCCCTCCTCTTTCATTCTCTCTTTGCACTTCTCCCCCATTATCTGTCTTTGCATGTCTGCTACCTTGTGGTTATCGACATTCAGATCTTAAAAGCTTCTTATCAGAACAGAAGAAGAAAAAGAAAAATGAATATGAAAAAGAAGGAGATGAAGAAGAAAAAGAAGATCAAGAAGGAGAAGAAGAAGAAGAAGAAGAAGAAGAAGGAAGAAGGGAGGAGGAGGAGAGAGATAAGTATAGTAATAATAAGACAAAGAAGAAAAAGAGGAAATAATAATAATGATAAGACAAAGGAGAAAAAGAAGAGAAAAATAAATAATAAAAAAAAGAAGAAGAAAGAGATGAAGTAGAAGAAACTGACCTACTCGTCCAACGACCTTATCTGAAAGTGGTCGTAATAGGTCGTTCGTGGTCATTTCTCGGTGAGGGAGATACGACCCTATTTTTTTTTTTTTTTTTTTTTTTTGGAAATACACTAACGATTACTAAACCTATAAATCTTATTTTCTCTGTAGATTATTTCCCCCCCGAAAGTCTGCAGTTTATCGGAAATCTAACAAAAAAGTAGAAAAGAAAGAAAGAAAAAACGTCAAATGTGCAAAGTTGTTCATGATACAACATGCAGGTAAAAGCGTTCGTTATTATGCTAGAAATGCATGTTTACAGGTAATTTAGCAACCAGGGCGACCTACGAAATACGAAAGCGGTTTAATAGCCGATAGATCTGATTAAAAAAAACGTAATAACTACGCTATCAACAGTGATTACAGCATTAACAACAAATAAAACAACAATAACAACAACGGTAACAAAAACAATCACAATAACAGTTACGACAACAACAGTAACAACATTGATAACAACAGTAACAACAAAAACAACAAGCAACAGCAACAACACGATAAGACGCCATAAATGTACATATTATAGTACAAACACAGCTGAACAGTACAGTACTTTTTTATCGCACCAAAATCGTGTCGAAAAAAAATTATGAATGAAAATCTTCGCAACACGGTGGCGACATCTACGTAGAAAGAGGAGTGATAAAAAAGAGGGAGGAAGAAGGGATAAATAGAAAGGAGGAGGAGGAGGAGAAGGAGGAGGATGTATAAAAAGAAGGAAGAATAAAAAGGAAAAAGGAGGAGGATTATATCTCTGACGAAGATGTAATCAAACTCACACCTCTTGGGCCGTGAAGTTATTCATTCTCATTCGTTCAATCACTCATTCACTCTTTTTTCATTCCTTTATCTTTCCTTTCTTTTCCTTCTTCTCTCCTTCACTCATTCTCACTCCTCCATTTCTTTTCATTCTCTTCTTCATCTATTCTCACTCCGTCATCTCTCCTTCATTTATTCTCTTTCCTTTATCTCCTCTTCATTCATACTTCCTTTTCACTCTATCTCTTCCTTCCTTATCTTCTTAGTTCATCCTCACTCCATCTATTTTTTTAAATTTTCTCCTTCCTTCATTCTCATCCTTCTATCTCTCCTTCCTTCATTCTCACTCCATCATCTCTTCCTTCCCTCTCTCCTTCATTCATCCTCCCTCCATCATCTCATCCATCCCTCTCTCCATCCATCCTCCCTCCATCATATCTTCCTTCCCTTCTCTCCTTCATCCAACCTCCCTCCATCATCTCCTTCCTTCCTTCTCTCCTCCATTCATCCTCCCTCCATCATCTCCTTCCTTCCCTCTCTCCTTCATTCACCCCCCTCTACCTCCTTCCTTCCTCCTCTCTTTCATCCATCCTCCCTTCATCATCTTTTTTTTTTATTCTCACTCCTTCCTTCATTCTCATCCCTTCATCTCTCTTTCATTCTCTGCTTCTCTCTTTCCTTCCCTCTCTCCTTCCCTCATTCTCATCCCTTCATCTCCCCTCCATCCATCCTCCCTCCATCATTCCTTCCCACTCTCTCTTTCATCCACCCTCCCTCAACCATCCCCTTCCTCCCTTCCCTCTCTCCTTCATCCATCCTCCCTCCATCATCTCATCCTTCCCTCTCTCCATCCATCTTCCCTCCATCATCTCATCCTTCCCTCTCTCTCCTTCATCCACCCTCACTCCACCACCCCCTTCCTCCCTTCCCTCCAACCTACCTGGCTTGGGTCTCTGAGGCGGCTGCGTCTGCGTGGTGGCGTTGTGGTAGTGAAGCCCCGAGATCTTGTGGCGGAAACCCCCCCAGCCAAGGCTTCCGCACCCCCGCCCACTCCACCTCCACCACGACCTCCCGCTCTCCGACTCCGGCTGCGAAAGATGGGAGGGGGAAGAGGAGGATGAGAGGGGTGGTGAAAGAGGGAAGGAGGAGAGGAGGAGGGAGGAAGAGAGGGGTGGTAAAAGTGGAAGGAGGAGGAAAGAGAGGGTGATGAGAGTGGGAAGGAGGAGGAAGAAGAGGGTGATAAAAGAGGGAAGGAGGAAGAAGAGGATGAAGGGGGGGGAAGGAGAAAGGGGGAGGATGATAAAAGAGGAAGAAGGAAGAAGAGAGGATGGTAAAGAGGGAAAGGGGAGAAGAGGAGGATGATAAAGAAGGAGAGGCAATAGAAGAGGGAAGGAGGAGGAGGAATAAACAGAAGGAAGGAGATGAAGGCGGAGGAGAGATAAAAAGAAGGAAGTCGAAGAGGAAGAGGGATAAAACGAAGGAAGAAGAATGAAGAAGGAATAATAAAAGAGGGAAGAAGAAGGAGCAGGAGGGAAAAAAGAAAAATAATAAACAGAAAGAAGAAGAAACAGACAATAAAAGAAAGAAGAGGAGGAAGAAAAGTATCATAAAAATAGGAAGAAGAAAAAGGAGGAGGGAAGAAGGAAGGGATAAAAATGATATAACGATGAAATGATAACTTTAGAGAGAGAGAAAAAAACAATATATATCTGGATAAAGAAACAAATTGATAACGGAAGGATGATCAGTATGACGTAAACATATGAAATGTCATGAGTATGAGATTAATAAGCATCAGTGAGAATTAAAATATTCATCAGTGCATGGAAAGATATCCCCTAATTTTTCCCCCAAAATAAATAAACAAATACACACACAAACAAATAAATAAACCCAAACAAACAAATTAAACGTGCAAACAAACGACTTACCAAACAAATACTACCAATCAAAAACAAACATATATAAGAAATCAAGCAAACAAACAATCACAACCAAAACAAACAAATGAACAACCAATAATACAAACAAACACAACCAACCAAAACAAACAAACCATGAAAAAACACAACCAAAACAAAAAATGAAACAAAAAACACAACCAAAACAAAAAATGAAACAAAAAACACACAAAACATGATAAACAATTAAACACAAACAAAACAAACAGAAAACAATCAACATAAATAAAAACAAACAAACAAACACACGCCCTCACCCTCAGCGACGATCACAGTGATGACATCCGGCGTCGGGATCGTGGGCGTGGTGGGCGCCAGGAGGGTCAGCGGGTGGGTGTGCGGGCGCTTGGAGGACACGCCCACTTGGACCGTCTCGTTGGCCTCCACGCCCATGTCTCGCAAGGTGGAGACGTCACTCAGGACACGCCCGCGGAGGACCAGCTGGTGGGCGGGTGCAGGAGGAGGAGGAGGAGGAGCAGGAGCAGGAGAGGAGGCAGAGGAGGAAAATGAGGAGGAGGAGAGGAAGGGGAGGATCAGGAGGAGGAAGGGAGGGAGCAGGAGGAGGAGAAGGGAAGGAGCAGGAGGAGGAGGAAGGGAGGGAGCAGGAGGAGGAGGAAGGGAGGTGCAGGAGGAGGAGGAAGGGGAGGAGCAGGTGAGGAGGAAGAGAGGGAAGGGGAGGAGGAGGAGAAGGAGGAGGAAGGGAGGAGGAGGAGGAGGAGGAGAAGAGGAAGTGGATGGAGGAAGAGGAGCAGCAAAATAAGAAGAAAAAGAATAATAATAATGAAGAAATGGAGGAAGAGGGTGAACAAGAAAAGAAAAGTAAAAGAAAAAAAAAAAGAAGAATGAAGAAAAGGAGAAAAGGAAGAACAAGAGAAGGAAGAGGGAGAGAGAAGGGAAGAAAATATCGATAAGATTGTAGGGTCGTGTTATAAATTCAGCGTTGTATAACGAGAGTGCTAAGTATAGAAACCATAATGACCATATGGCAGGAACCTACAACTGGATTTAACACTATTGTACATGATATAAGTATTTGTATACCTACCGTATCACGTAGTATTTTTTAAATATCATAATTTTTTTAGATTTACATTTTTTATATTTATTATTATTATTATTATTATTATTATTATTATTATTATTATTATTATTATTATTATTACTATTACTATTATTATTATTATTATCATTATTATTATCATTATTTTGTTCTTGACTTCTACTAAATGTGGAGAAAGTTGAAGTAGAAAAGGTGGAGAACTTCGACAGCAGTACACATTAATCATTAATAATTTTGGGGATTGACACGCGAGAAAGAACGGATATGCACGATTTTTTTCTCTACGTTATCATGCTACCATCACATGATTATATATATTATGTAGTTTTCAGGTTACGCCTGAGAGGAGGAAGGGGCATGGTAAGAGCATTTGCCGGTGAATCTTTTTTTTTAGAATATTAATTAGGAGACATATCCAGTGGGATACGCATACAATCGCTTATACATACACAAATACACATGCAAACACACAAACACATACTTCCCGACATCCCCTCCCCTCATACACATGTACAGTATCATACTAAGTTAATATGCAATACAATCGTGCATAGATACCCGCCCATCCGTCTCAACGAGTTACTCTCCAAGGGTGGTGTCAAACTAGCAGTATTTCCGTGGTTCTTTCACGTTTTTTTTTTTTTCTCTCTCTCTTTCTTTGCTACCGCTGGCATATTGGCCGAATGCGATAATTTCCAGTCAAACGATAATTATTGTTTTCGCTTGCAAATTTTTCGTTGGCTTTTTGGTTAAAATCATGTTATAGGAAATAACCGTTACGGTAATGCAAAAAAAATCTCTTGTATTTAATAATAACTGATACAAGTTGGTAATGTGCTGATCGCCTGTTTGTTTACATTTGTCCCCACGTTTCCCTGCCAGCTGACTAGATGGGAGTAGCGAAAATACGCTCTTAGTTAGCATTATAAATAGTTGTTTCGCATTAAATCGTTGCCACATAGCCTAAATAGCGTCCATTATCGCCAGAGCCTGCGCGGGGGTTGGAGTCATCTTGTGTTTAGACTGTTTCCGTGGTTCTCGTCGCTAGTGTGACTGCACGCGCCAAAATGACCACGGTTGTTGCCAGCGGGAAAACAATGCGGAAAAAGTCCATGTGTGACACGGCAAGTAATTATTAAAGGCCCTATCACCCTAGCACTTTTTCTGTCAATTTTTTGCGTTTCCGAATGAACTCCGTATGAAAATCATGTAAACAAACATGGCGCTATCGGACTGAGGTCCCGGGAATCACACGAACATTCTCATACATATTACGTTATTTTAAGGAAATATGATGATGTATATATATACGAATGTTCTTAAATATTAGCTTATGTTTACATTCACCCATCCTATCTAATTTATTAACAGCACAAGATCAACACGGAAATTAGTCAGACGGAAACGGTCGTAACCGTCTTGGTCTGGAAAGCGTTCCGTTTGTAGACGATCCTTGCGGAGAAAGAAATTGACGGAAAAAAGTGCTATTGTGATAGGGCCTTAAAGGCACGGGCCTTACCACCCGAAGATACGCAGAACTCGAAAGTAAAAGTATTAAGGGATCCTTAACACTTTTAATCTCTCTAGCCTAGAATTTCGCTCGAAGACACAGTCGCGTTCTGAAAATACTCTTGGGTGAGAAACGGAGGATAAATAATGATAATAAAGGATAGGGTGATAATGATAATTAAATATAGGATGATAAATAATGATAATAAAAATGGGAAAATAAATAATGTTAATTAGATATAGGATGATAAATAATGATTAAATATAGGAAGATAAAAAAATAACATGATAAATAATGACAATAAGTAAGAGGATACATAATGATGATAAAATATAGGATGATAAATAAGGATAAATGATAAGGGGAGAAATTATAATAGAGAAAAAATTAAATGCAACAAAAATAAATCATGAAATAATAAAATTAATAATAAAAACAATGAATAATGAAAATAAACAATAAGCCATAATATCAGTAATGAATGATGAGATAATGAATAAAAAATAAGTTATCAGATAATATTAATGAAGGATAATCAGGAAAATAAAAGATAATAAATTATGAAAATAAACAATTTCATACGTGATAATAATCCCGAATACAAAGTTAATAAAGGATAATTATTATTGATAAACCAAATAATGATAGAAAAAATAAAGACACTCTTAAACGTAAGAAAGGAACAGAATGCGTACGGCAACGATGCAAGACGTGCAATCAGGGATCTCTACCGCGGCACGTTTTGGGTACGTATAGATTCTTCCGGGCTCTCTTCGCTATTGTAATAACCATTCTCTTTTTAGCTTTTATTTTTTGTTGTAATTCTCGGGAAAGTGACGTTTATATAAAATTGCACAGATACGAGATCGGGTGGATGTCTGACCTTCTCTTTGACTTCAGGGTCCCTTTGGCTTCACAGTGTCTTTGACCTCAGGGTCTTTTTGGCTTCAGGTTCCGTTTGGCTTCAAAGTGTCTTTGACTTCAGGGCTCCTTTGATTTTAGGGTCCCTTCGACATCAGGGTTCCTTTAGCTTCAGGTTGTCTTTGACTCATTCAACTCCTTTAGGCTCCTGGGTTTCCTTTGGCTTCTCCCCGTCCCTCAACCTTGCCCCCCCTACCCCCCATTTGCCTTCAGTGTGTCTTTGACTTCAGGGTATCTTTCACTCAAGGAACCCCTTTTGGCTCCTGAGTTAACTTTAGCTTCTCCCCGCCCCTCATCCTTGTCTTGCTTCCCCCCTTTGTCTGCTAGGTCCTTTTTTGGCACCCAGTCCTCTCCCCTCCCTCCCCTTGGCCCCGGACTCCCCCTAGAGCTCTGAAACCGGGTACGATATCCACCCCGCACCCCTTTCTCGCAGACGTGTCATAAATATCTCGATATCATCAACTCCATCGGAATAAGTAAGTCAGTATCTTTTTTTTTAAGCTGCAGAAATGTCAGAAAGACACCTCGCATTATAGAATTGTTATTATTATCATCTTTTTTATATACTTATCTTACAAGAACTCGCGTTATGGGGCTATTCATTCTTATCCATATCTATTTTCTAATATCTCCCATCTGAAATTATTTATTCTTATTAACTTCGCAAATTCGCCCACTTGGTATAATTCTAATTCAGTTTTGCAATAAAATACCTCATTTGGGATCTTATACACTTCCAATCATTTCGCAAAGTCAACCCGGAAATATCCATTTTTATTTGTCATCCAAAATCTCTCGCCTGAGGTTATTCGTTTCTATTTAATTTACAAAATCTTCCTTGGACTAAATTCTTATTCATTGCATGATTTCCACACCTTAATAAAGTATTCATTTTCATTCATACACATTTCACAACATCTCCCTGTTGCCAATTATCAATTTCAATCAATTTCACAAATTCTCGCACTTGGACTTTATAATTATTATTCAATCTAAGAAATCTCGCGGCTAGATTTTTTTTTTCATTTCGCTTTCTTTCACAAAATCTATCGCCTGGAATTAAAGGCTCTTATTCATTTTACAAACTATCGCACCTGCAATCATTCATTTCACATAATTTCACAAGATCTCGCACATTAATCAGTCAATCATCGCACAAAAATCTTTCAACGTGGAATTTGTCCCTCTCACCTGAATACTTCCATTGAATTATTTTCTTAGACTTCTTAGAGTTATAGACTTCCTTTTAATCCTTTTCACAAAATCTCTCAACCTGGAACTAATCCCGCTCATGCAGCTCGCAGACTCTCTGGAATTAATCTCCCCCACCTGAACAGCTTCCATTGAATTACTTTCACAGAATTTCTCGCATAGAATTAGTCCCTCTCATTCCTCTCCCATTAATTGAATTACTTCCATTGAATTCCATTGAATTACTTCTATTGAATAGCTTCCATTGAATTACTTTCACAGAATTTCTCGCATAGAATTAGTCCCTCTCATTCCTCTCGCCAAATCCCTCATCTGGAATCAATCCCTCTCATGCATCTCACAAAATCTTTCAACCTGGAATTAGTCCCTCTCACCTGAAAAAAAATCCTCCTAATCATTCTCTCAAAATCTGTCACGTGCAGTTAATCCCTCTCATTCCTCTCGCAAAATCCCTTACCTGGAATTGATTCCTCTCACCTGGAAAGCTTCCTTTCAATTACTGACAAAAAACTCGCCTGGAATTAGTCCCTCTTTCATCTCACAAAATCTTTCAACCTGGAATTAGTCCCTCTCACCTGAAAAAACTCCTTTTACCAATTTTCACAAAATCTTTCAACCTGGAATCAGTCCCTCTCACCTGAAAAAAAACCTTTTAACCATTTTCACAAAATCTTTTAACCTGGAATCAGTCCCTCTCACCTGAAAAAAACCCTTTTAACCATTTTCACAAAATCTTTTAACCTGGAATCAGTCCCTCTCACCTGAAAAAAAACCCTTTTAACCATTTTCACAAAATCTTTTAACCTGGAATCAGTCCCTCTCACATGGAAACCTTCCTTCTAAATAGTAAAAAAAAAAAAACTCACACTCGGAATTAGTCCCTCTCATACATCTCACAAAATCTTTCAACCTGGAATCAGTCCCTCTCACCTGAAAAAAACGTCCTCTTAATCATTTTCACAAAATCCCTCACCTGGATTGGCTCATTCTCACCTGAAAAGACGTCCTCTTAATCATTTTCACAAAATCCCTCACCTGGAATCAGTCCTCTCACCTGAAAAGACGTCCTCTTAATCATTTTCACAAAATCCCTCACCTGGATTGGCTCCCTCTCACCCGAAAAGCTTCCTCTCGACCCGTCTCTTACCTGGAGGAAGTGGGGCGGGACCTGCGTGGCGCGACTCAACTCCAGCTTCAGGTTGCGGGCGGGCTGGTGCAATGGCCAAGCCCTCGTGATCACGCCCACGCCCGTCTCCATCACCATCTTCACTGTCGCTACCGGGCCTCCCCCTGTCCACCAGCCCTGGGGGGATAGAGGGGAATGGAGGGGGATTGTTTAAAAGGTGATAATGATGGGGGGATGAGGGGGGAGTGAGAGAGGGGAAGAGGAGGAGAAGGGGTAGAGGAAGGAGGATGAAGAGGAGGTGGAGGAGGAGGAAGAAGAGGAACAGGAACAGGAAGAGGAAGAGAAGAGGAGGAGGAATAGGAAGAAGAAGAGGAGGAGAAGGAAGAGGACGAAAAGGAACAGGAGGATAGTAATGACGATGAAGATGAAAGTCACGAGAATGATGATGGTGACGATGTTAATCATACATCAGGATGATGGTGAGGACAGAGAATGATAATGAAGATAATAGAGATGGCGCTGACGATGATAACAAGGACAGTGAAAATGAAGATGAGGATCAGGATGGGGATGTGGGTAATGACAACGAGGGCGAAGTGAGATGATAATAATGGTGAAAATGATGATGAAAATTATTATAATGACGATATATAACGATGAATGTATATTAAATTACACAATTAAAGAAACAATAATAACCAGTAACAGTAATAACAACAGTGGTAAAATCATAAACATATCTTCTGAATAAAAAAAAAAAAAAAAATGAACTGCAATGCGCTGAAAGAAAGACAAAAAAACAAAAACAAATATAACCATAAACAGTATTTTCACACGAAGGCTAAAGAATAATAACAAACAATACGACAATCCAAGGGAAAAGAAAATAGAACAGTAAAGCGAATACCAAACAATACAATAATCCAAAGAAAATAGAACAGTAAAGCGAAACAATAAGAAAATAACACGAAAGGAGAAATCCAGTGTAACGATTTGCCAGTAAGTGGAAAGGGGCTTTAACCTGCGTGTGCCAGATAGAAGCGGAGATACGACCTTGTGGAGAAGGAAGGAAGGAAGAATAATAATGGGAAGGAAAGCAATAATAATTATCATAATAGCAATAATAATCTTAATAATAATTTTGATATAATGATAATCTTAATAATAATTTTGATAATAATAATAATCTTAATAATAATAATAATAAAAATGATTTTCATAATAATAATAATGATAATTTTAATAATAATAATAATAATTATAACAATTTTAAAAATAATAATAATATTTTTAATAATAATAATGATGATGATAACAACTTTAATAATAATAATAATAATAATAATAATAATAATAATAATAATAACAATGATAATAATAATAATAATAATAATAATAATAATAATAATAATAATAATAAGAGGAAGAGAAATAAGCAAAGGGGAAGAAAGAATAAAAAGAAGGAAGAGGAGGAGGATTAAAGGTAAAGCAGAAGAATAAAAAAGACGAAAGAAAAGAAGAGGAAGAGGAGGAGGATACGAACATGATAGAGAGGGTGGGAGAGAAAGGCGGAGGAGGACAGGAGAGAGAGAGAGAAAGACACAGAGAGAGAGAGAGAGAGAGAGAGAGAGAGATAGAGATAGAGATAGAGAGAGGAGAGAGAGAGAGAGAGAAAGAAAGAAAGAAAGAGAGAGAGAGGGGAGTAGGCGAAGGACGAAGAAGAAAAAATAAGCAGATAAAAGAAAAGATGAAAAAAAATCTAAAACACACGAGTTACGAGCAGTAGATCAAAGGAGACACCTGCAGGTATTACACGCAATTACAGTATTTGAAACTCGAAACCCTTCACCAGTGTTCTGAGACCATAAACCTCTATAATCCTTGAAATGACGTGTACAGATTAAAGTTAGTAAATCACAATCTTTTATTCCTTACTTTTATATCTTTATTTAATACTTTTATTAATTTTCATTTAATACTTATATTTTCTCTCTCTCTCTCTCTCTGTGCGTGTGTGTGTGTGTGTGTGTGTGTGTGTGTGTGTGTGTGTGTGTGCGTGCGTGTGCGTGTGTGTGTGTGTGTGCGTGCGTGCGTGTGTGCGTGCGTGCGTGTGTGCGTGTGCGTGTGTGCGTGGTGTGTGTGTGTGTGTGCGTGCGTGTGTGTGTGTGCGTGTGCGTGTGTGTATGTGTGTGTGTATCTCCAAGGGGATGAGGGCGACCTATGTTACCTCATCCTCTTGAAATATGGAACATTTATCTCAATAAACTTGTCACGATTGAAACCTCACCCTCCTTCCCTCCTCCTTCCCTCCTTTCCCCCTCTCTCTATGTCTCTAAATCTGTAAAAACTCTCAAAAAATTTTTTCAGTATCCTACGTCTTGTAAAAAAAATTGTCACAGTAACGCCATAAGCTAAGTTTTTCCAATTTTCCAAAAGTCGCTTTACTATCATGGTAGTAATAAGCCATCCACTGTGACACTAACCACCATTCGTGATAACAGGGAAGACGCGGTGAAAACAATGTCCTTTTGGGTGAACGTTAATATTTCCGAAGAAGGATTGTTTCTCTCCACGTGACCATTCTGTCCTCATCGTGAAACCCCACAACGGTGAAGCTAACTCATCTACTCACCTCAATGCCGTCGTCATGGTCGCGGACCCCTGGGCGCCCATTGCCGGGGTCAGTCATGCCGTCGGGCGGGTTCGTCCACGGGAACCGGTCGTCCCTCTCTTCCTCCTCCTCGTCGTCCCCTTCCTCGTCCTCGCCATAGTTGCCTCCACCGTAGTCGTCCTGACCCACGCTGAGGGCGAGCCTTCCTTTCCTGTCCTGCTGGCGGCAGTTGCCTTCGTCGTCGTCCAGCTCCGTAACGACCAGGCGGTCGTCGCGGCGGGGGTCCTGCGGCTCGGTCGTGATGGCGATGGAGGTGGTCGTCGAAGAGTTCCTCGTGGCGGCTTTGGAGAAGGTAGCGGCGCGAGTGTGGATCGGCAGGGGCGGCTGCTTGAGCGGGGGCGTGGTGCTGCTGCCTGACTCCTCCCCCTGCTCGTCCGACCCGCCTTGACCCTCGCTCGTGATCACCAGCTCCAAGGAAGGCATCATCTTCTCCCGGAATCGCCCTTTACCCGCCAATCACCTTCGGCTCGTCCCCTCGTCTGCCTCACGGCGCCTTCTCTTATCTCCTTCTCCCTGTTCTTCTCCTTATCATTTTCCTACTGCTCCATGCCCCGGCGTTCTTGGTGCTGCTCCTCCTCCGCATGCTCTCCAGCGTGTCTTTCTACCTCAAGGGGCTCTGTCATAACATCTCACTCATTTTATTACTTACAGATTGGGCTTTCTTCTTTACTCGATTTTCTTTCTTACTTTTCTTTTTCTTCTTCTTTCTCCCTCTCTTCCCCTCTTTCTCTTCTCTTCCCTTCTCCTTTTTTAGGCCGAGATGCCCTTCGCCACGGCGCCCCTTCCCGCCGTCTCGCTACCCATGTCCGCTGGCCATTTCACTTCGACCTGGACTGCTGGGTTCGCTGGATCTCGTGTCGCAGCTCTTTCATTCTCTAAATTATTGTTTTTATTTTCCCTTCGTTTTTCTCTCGGTGGCGAGGAGTGGCGCGCGATATCCCGGCAGAGGGACGTCCGGCCAAAGTAAGAGGCGATGATGGATCGTTTTATTCTGTGTTGTTTTCAGGGCAGACGTCACTAACACTCCCGTCACACCTGCTGTTAACACCCTACTAAACTACACGCTCTGGTCGCCGTCGTCCTCTCCCCTCTCCCCCTCTCCTTCCCTTCCCCTCAATCTATGCTCCCTCCCCTCTCCCCTCTTCCCCACCCCTACTCCTCCTCCCTCGCACGAATAATCCCGATGAAATCATTAGAGACCTAAAATCTCGATCTTCTTTTGTTTTCTGTCTCCGGAATCATGCGTCTTACTCGTGTCAGTTTGTGCAGACAGACTCGTCAGGAGTTTCAGTAGTGTGAGATTTTTTTTATTATTTTACTTTTTTCGAGATCCAGTCAGTTTTGAAATATATTTACAGTCTGCAGAAGTTTTCGGAATATTTGACAGCCGCGTTAGCCGACTTGGTCCGGCAGTGTTGCATGATACCATAGGCTGGTTCATTCGACCAATAGGAACTCGTTTCGGCCAAGTCCCGGGGTTTTCATTGGTCCTTGTCAACGATCGTGCATTATTACACGAACGTTACGCAGCGCTCTAAATCTTTTTCGTTATCCAATCCTGGTGATGAATTCCCAGAGACTTATTTATCTTCTCATGCGCGATAATAACGGAATACCCCGTCGCATAGAGTTTTAGAATATATTAATAACTTATTTTGTCTTATCTTCCTAAATCCCACGATGATGTAACGTGATGTGTACATTGTTGAGCGCGTTTATCAGATATTATCAGCCTCGGACAGGGAGTTCGGAGTTGGCCTCCTTCTTACCTGCAAAAAAGACAAATTAACATCATATATATTTATCTGATTTATAACGTACTCATACCTTGTATTATTTTTTTTCTAAGCAAAATATGAAACATCTGAAAAAAAAAACAGTATAAAAAACACAATCCATAAAACAATCTTTAAAACTGGTGGGTATTGGCAATGCTGCTTTTGTTGTTTACATCCGTTACCATAGAAACCATCGAGTGGGGAGAGGGAGGGGGGAGGGAGGAGGGGGTTCTTCCGGTTGTAGTTAATAGCAGCGCTCTAGTTTCAAAAATATTCGTTATTATCCAAAAGGACGTAACACTATCTTACGACAATAGTAGTATTTCATGATGATGATTATTACGGAAAGAAAAAAATATGAAATAACTGAAAAAGACCACACATGAAGACAAAGAAAAGGCAAAACAAGAAAAATGAAGAAAACGAAAAAGGAATAGGAAAACAAATATGAAAAAGAAAAAGAAAAAAAAACAAATGAAGAGCACCAGAGATTAAAGATATTCGTAATATATATGTATACACCATCGCGAGCTCTTGAATTAAACTTGTTAAATTAAGTAATTTCATCTGCTTAACCTTAAACCGTTCATGACCTTAACTCAACAGTAACCAACAACAAATTACAACTGTTATTCTATTACTTTTAATATTTGCTTCCTCTCCTCTCCTCTCCTCTCTTTCTTTTTATCTGTATATATCTATATCTATATTTTTGTCTATCTGTATGTATCTATATACATCAATGCTCTTACTATTATCATGATAAAAGTAATAATATTAATATCAACTACTAAAGGTATGGGGAAAAGTTATGAAATAGAAAAAAAATGTAAAGAAAGAGACGGAGGGGGCGAGAGTGAGAGTAATAATGATAATCTTTATTTCCAATTTATATTGGTTATTCATTACATTGGTTTTTAATTTGATATGTAGTACATAAATTACGTAAGATGTTCAGTAAACATTGCATTTTGTACTTTAATGTTTTTTTACGTGAAATTAAGAAAAATGTCTTCTTTTCAAAACTTTTGGAGGTTTTGGGATGCTACATAAATGGCCTTATATTTCTGTATGTAAAATGAACATCGTATAAGGAAATGAAATCATATTATTGTATAAAATATATTGCAATGGTGTCAACATTAAAGCAACTTAAATAATTACACTAAGTCATACACGAAACTGGCAATTGGCGCATCACAGAAAGTTCCGGTTCTGTTTAGATAAAAGATATTTCTTTAATATATCTATAAAAGTAAAAGCAGAAATGGAGCACGTATCCCTGACCTAATATGCGGCCGGTTTGTTAAAATTGTGCCAGGCCCGACCCAATGATTTTTTTTAAATAAATACAGACGCAGAAATAAAGGCATATCTGTCTATATACCTGATAGATATACATTTAACTATCTATTTGCCCGGTTGATATGCATGTGTAAACTGATAAATATGCATTTATTTCTTTATTTATGCGTGTCAAGTATACGAATATTCTTTGGGTCGGGCCTCGCGCAATTCTAACAAAGTGGCAGATGGAATCTTCTTCTGGGACCCTCACCGTCAGCATTTACCTTCCAGAATAAGCAGAGGTTCCTGATACAAACAAATCGTTTCTGTGTCTCGTACTTTTACCTCTTATTTCCTTGACAGTTATTTTGTCAAAAAGACAGATAGGTAACTGATCATTCAAGATCTTCATAACTAGAATGTCCATGTCATATAGGCATTTGTCATCAACTCTTAACTATTCTAACTGTTTAAAAGCTGGGTATGTGAGCTCATATTTTCTTATATCCCCAGAGGCGACCCCTGCGATTTTATTTTTTATTTGTGACCCCCACACTTTTGAACAGTGGTTTATGATGCTGAACACGAGTGACAACACAAAATTATTAGAGTGTGGGTTTCAATTTTTTCTAATTCTGTTCATATAGATAAATGTTCTCATTACTTTTCTGCACATTTCATTTAT
>NW_020871005.1:318836-336336 GCF_003789085.1 Penaeus vannamei | reverse complement strand
TTGTGTCAAAATCTCGCCCCAAAATGAGCAGTAAAGTGGAGACATACCTCGCCGCCAAGAAGAACTCGTCCCCGCCCGAACTATCTAAGAAATTCGGGGAGTTGGAGGATCTTTATAACAAGAAGTGAGCTTTTTGAAAGATGTTTTAATGTTGACTTGTGGTTCCTCTTGTTATGTACCGGTAGATGTTTGTTTATTGTTATAAATTCTGTTTTGGTTATTCGTGTGAGTGGGTAGTATGTTCTGAATTAGTTTGGTTATTCATATAGATTCCTCTAGACTTATTTTCAACGTTATTTTTTTTTTCCAAGGAGATATAATGATTGTTATATTGTAACCCATATTAAAATTGTTATCTATGAGTGAGAATTAAAGAATGAGCTGATTGGTAAATGTCTTTCTGATAAGCTGCATTGAGGTCTGCTATGTTACAATGATAGTTAGACAACTAGACTGATGACAAAGACCTGTATCTGTGCGCTATATTTTATGCTTGTATTCTGGCAAGTTGATAAAAGGGAAAATCTGTATGGTATAGCCGCACTAAGTTACGGCAAATTTAGTTCGCTCAGTAAGTGGTCAGATCGTTTCAGATCCTGTTTGCGGTGCGGGACGTTGGGCTGAGTATTTTGAGCAGCTGTACCAGGTTGACCCACCAACAGTTAACTTGGATGCGGTAGTGTCGAGATCCCGCTGCCGAATCCACCTATCAGTGAGGACCCTCCCTCCCTAACTGAAGTAGGGGGCGATCTCCAAGCTGAAGAGTGTAAAAGCAGCTGGTATCTGCGGCATACCAGCTGAACTTGTTAAAGGCTGGTGGTGAACCTATGGCACGGGTTACATGCTGTCCTGGCTGCCATCTGGCAGTCCGGTTCCATTCCTCCTGACCTGTTGAGGGGTGTGGTCATCCCTCTCTGGAAGGGGAAGGGGGACCGTTGGGACTGCAGCAATCACCGAGGCATCACACTGCTCAGTGTACCAGGCAAGTTCTTGCCCACATCCTTCTGAGACGTATCAGAGACCATCTACTGAGGCACCAGAGACTGGGCAATCCGGATTCACTCCTGGTAAGTCCACAATAGACCGTATATCCTCGCGCTTCGAGTCATTGTAGAGCGCCGTCGTGAGTTCGGGCGTGGGCTGCTTGCAGCCTACATCGATCTCAAGAAGGCGTTCGATACGGTGCATCGGGAGTCACTTTGGGAGATCCTGAGGCTGAGAGGAATACCAACAAGGATTATTGGACTAATAGCAAGCCTGTATACTGGTACTGAAAGTGCTGTAAAGGGTGGTGGGGCCTGTCGAGCTTCTTTCCTGTTAGTTCAGGAGTGAGGCAAGGTTGTCCTTGCACCAACTCTTTTCAACACTGCATGGACTGGATACTGGGCAGAGCTACTTCAAAGTCATTGTGGGGCAACGCTGGCAATATCAAGGTTACAGACCTTGACTTTGCTGATGACGTTGCCATTCTATCTGAGTCTTTGGAAACCCTAGTGGCGGCTCTCGATGCATTTAGCAATGAAGCGAAGCCCCTGGGTCTAGAGGTCTCCTGGACCAAGACCAAGGTCCAGGAATTTGGGGACTTGTTAGGAGAACCTGTTCAGTCGGTACGTGCTTGCGGCGAGGACATTGAAGTCACAGAGAGCTTTACATACCTTGTAGTGTAGTTCATAACTCTGGGCTGTCAGACCATGAAGTCAGCAGACGGATTGGCCTGGCAGCAGGGTCATGAACTCTCTCAACAAGAGTATTGGAGATGTCGTACCTGTGCAGAAGGACCAAGCTCGGGTTTTCAAGGCCCTGATAATGCCAGTTTTGCTATACGGTAGCGAAACCTGGACATTGTCCTGTGCCTTGGAGGCTCGTCTTGAAGCCTTTTAATAGGTCCTTGCGCCAGATCATGGGGTACTGTTGGCGGGACCATGTGTCCAACCAACGGTTGCACCGTGAGACTGGCACAAGCCCTGTTATCTGCACAATCCGTGATCGCCAACTCAGGCTATATGGCCACCTGGCTCGCTTTCCTCAGGATGATCCTGCCCATCAGGTCGTCTCTATTCGAGACAACCCTGGATGGAGGAGCCTGTGGGACGACCGAGGAAGTCATGGCTTGGGCAGATCGACCAAACCTGCCGTGAAGAACTAGAGATGGCCGAGTCCCTGCCTGGCGTCTAGCCATGAGGATCCTCGTAGGTGGAAGCGAAGGGTGGATGCGGCTATGCGCCCCCATCGGCGTCAGCCCCCATGATGATGACGATGATGATGATGTATTCTGGCAAGTTGATAAAAGGGAAAATCTGTATGGTATAGCCGCACTAAGTTACGGCAAATTGAATATGATATTCTTGTAGTGGACAAACAGTAGTAGTGGTTGGTACAAGGAATAATCTGCAGGCACGATTGGTAACGGCTCAAATAATGAATAATCACAGCCTAAGTCCACTCAGTGCTCCAGTGTTTAAGTCCAACCGCGTGGCGCGAAAGATGAAGTTGCCGCGCAGCTCACACACTGTCTTCTGTCCTACTGCTCACCTACATCACCACTACCTCACGACCAATCAGGAGGCAACAGTTTAGCAGAGATTTTGAATTGCTCATTAAAGTGCAAGTATAATATTCCATATACTATATCATAAAAATGCACACGAATATCAACCGTTTCATATATATTCATGTCTCAGCCGTTTTTACGGTAAAATGTGTATTTTGATCCTCAATTTTGGCCAACTCATTAATATCCTTAATTGGCACACTGTTCAAATACAGTTGATACTTAACACACTCACATTTCTGGCTACACCGGTGGCCTGCCTCATTCTTCTCCGTGACAATGACCGAGGTGTGTCATCTGTGTTACGGTGGTGTGTTTGAATTTTTTTTCTAAATTTAATGGAAAAAATTAAGAGATCATAAAGTTTTTACAGATTCACGGAATCATCCTAAATGAAAGAAAGTGTGAAAAGTGCAGTACAATTTTCTGAACTGTTTCAGCTCTATCTTGCCGTGCATACCGAGGTGAAGAGAATGTTTTCCAGGGGGGGTTGGAGGGCGGTTGAGTAAATTTTGTGTTGGTTACAGTGTGCACTTGCGCTTTCGTATATTCAAATATGGCAGCATAATCGGACGCTAGCATTTCAGAAGTCGTAATTCTTTGATTTTAGAAAATATAAATTTTGACTCATTTCGAAAAGTCGCATTTCTTTGATCTTCGTAAATAGGAAGTTTGGCTAGCATTTCTGAAAAGTCCCCCCCCCCCCCAAAAAAAAAAAAAAAAAAAAAAGGTAGCCATGTGTCTCCCAAGATTGGTAGGTGGAGTTGGGGACTTAGTCTGACGGGTGCTTCTGTACCATAAAGAATTAGCCAAGGCATATTTAAAGAGGATTTAGACTTATTTTTAGGAAGTGACTATGAGTATGGCAGAAAAGCCCCTGATTGGTGTTCTGCACATGTATGGTGAAATAAACAAGGTGGCAGTATTAGGTTAGGTTCGTACTTATTGCCCATATTTATGACGTGCGCCTAACCAAAAGAATTTGGATATTGCTATCATATGCATAACACTGGCCTGTTGTTTATAGTATGGACACCACGTCACAAATTTTCAACAATTTAAATTGTCATGACTGGGCATTACTGCCCTAGTGGAGGGTTGCTGGAATGCTCCATGGTTTATCTTTATGGTATGGACACACTGAACTAGGGCATACACACACACATACATACATGCATATGCATACATAAACATCCATATACATATGGTTATGCATGCATACACATATATATATATATATAATATATATATATATATATATATATATTATATATATATATATATATATACTACATATATATATACATACATATATATATACATGTACATATACATATACATATATATATACATATTCCACACACACACACACACACACACACACACACACACACACACACACACACACACACACACACACACACACACACACACACACACACACACACACACACACACGTACATATACACACACACATACATATATACATACATACACATGTATATATACATACGCATGTATGCATACCTACGCATGTATGTATACATACGCATGTATGCATACATGCGCATATAAATACATACATACACATACATAAATACATATATACGCATACACATACATACTCATAATACATAAATACATACATACGCATACATAAATACATACATACTCATATATACATACATACACATATACAAACACACACACAAACACTCACTCACACACTCACTCACTCACTTGCACATGAGTGTACACACAAATACATGTTTGTGTGTGTGTGTCTATATATATGTATATCTTCATATAAATGAAAAATCATATATATTCATATGAATGTATATGTTTATTATATGAAGCTTATTTTATGTATGTGGGTGTACATATCCATGTGTGATATTTGTTTTTACAATATACTATTTACATGAATAAGAGTAATGAGCATCCATAATATAATACAAATCTGTTTCTTTCAGACTATGGCATCAGCTGACCACATCCCTGATAGCTCTGGTGAAGAACCCAGTCATGAAGGAGGGAACAGAACTCATCCAGCTTTACAACAATCTTATTGGCGAACTTGAAAACAAGTGAGTGGCTGCAGCAATCTTCTTCCCCGTCCTCTTCTACTTCTATTCTTCCTCCGCATCCTCTTCTATTTCTTCTTCCTCTTCCTCTTCCTCATCCTCCTCCACCTCCACCTCCACCTCCACCTCCACCTCCTCTTTCCTTCACCTTCTTTTTCTGATCCTCCTTTTCTTCCTCCATCAATTTGTAGTGAACATCACTGGTAGGAAAAAAATCAGACCAGTTATGCATTGAATTCATTCTAAGTTGTCCTTCAACAGGATCAACCCACTGTCCCTGGCCCAGATGGCTGGAGAGGTTGTTGCACAGTATGCAGATGCAAATGAAGGTATCAAATTTATGGAGAAGATTGCTCCTAAAGTGGTAGACCATCAGGAAGCTAAAGTTCTCTGCAATGTTCTTATTGCACAGGTAACAAACTTTTTTTTATCATTATTTTATAATTTATTACTCTTTTAGTACAGTCTGATCAGAAAAGGTTTCTGTTCAATATTTATATATTTATTGTTTGCCCTTTCCCTCATTGCAGATGTACTTAACAAAACTAGAGGACCAGACACGCACAAAAAAGATCCTAGATGACACTGAAAAAATGCTTGATGAGATCGAAGGAGTCACACCAGTTCACGGAAAGTGAGTTGAATGGTGATAAAGTAGGGTTATGATATTGTTGGAAAGTGTATTTATATACAATAGTTCTATTAGGTAGTGAAAATGTATTTGCAGAGCATATTTTATAAATAATTTCATTACATATGGCATTTCTTTTGCTTTGATTTTGGATAGGGATATATTGTTTTTTGATGACTTTCTCTACGATTGTAATAGCTATTGTAATTATCCCAGATGAGACCTTCACAAACTGTTATTAGATAAAAAGTACCTAAACTTTTTAATTATATAAATGAACTTAATATGCATTTGCTCTGAAGTTGCAAGCTACTGAAAAGGGAATAATAATGGGAGTGTCATTCAAGGTTCATGGTCTTAAGGTGAAATGGGATTTTAAAAATGTAAACAAACAAAAATTACAACACTTTGTATGATAAAGACCTTCATATTGTGTTTCAATGCAGGTTCTACCTCTTGGCATCAGACCTTTACTGTCGAAGCGGTGCTCATGCTGACTATTATCGAGCAGCGTTGCGTTATTTGGGCTGCACTGAAGTTGATGACATGGATGCTGAGACAAAGAGCAAGCAGGCTTTCTACCTGGGACTTGCGGCTCTTCTGGGAGATGGCATCTACAACTTTGGTGAACTGGTGAGGTGGCTTATGTATTTGTGATAGTTTTTGCTGTTATAACTCTTAGAGTTGAATCTGATTTAGTAAATAATCTTTTATTAGTTTGAGAAGTTTTTCAAAATTCATGGTATAAATTTTTTAGAGTGGATAGTTATGGAATACTGTATTGATGATTATCTATAATATCATCATTTGAGTCAAATTAAATAAAGACCTAGTGTAGAATGTATGGAATACAGAAAACAAGATAAATAGACAATAAACCCTAAATCTTCCAGCTGGCTCATCCCATCCTAGAATCCCTAAAAAGTTCCCAGTCGGTGTGGTTGCTGGACCTGCTTCTAGCCTTCAACCAGGGCAATATCAGCAAGTTTGAGACAATGAAGCCCCAGTGGAGCACCCAGCCAGATCTTCTGAATAAGGAGAATCAGTTGAGAGAAAAGATACGCTTGTTATGTCTTATGGAGGTGATTATCTTTCTAAGCAAACTTAAATAGTATTAGTTGCAATTTAGTTTCAATAACCCATAAATAGTTCCTAAGATCAGAGCTTCATTTGCACACAGTAAGAGTTCATATCATTCTAATAGTTATAATATGTTTAATTTGGACTTTTTATTTTATTATTATTATATTTTTTTATAACCTTTTCTGTGTGTAGCCCAATGTGTTTACATACCTGAAAACCATTTTCCATATTTTCTTCTATATGTTAAAAGTATTACCGTAAGATGTGATTGCTAAAATATCTTTCCCAGTTCTCCTACTTTAATCTATTGGCAATTTCCCCCAGATGACATTCCAGCGCAAGGCATGGGACCGCCAGTTGACCTTCACAGAAATTGCACAAGAAACCGGTCTGCCAGAGAACCAGGTGGAGGTGATGGTGATGCGGGCGCTGTCTCTCGGCTTGGTAAAGGGAACTATCGACCAAGTAGATAACAAGGTCAACATTACGTGGGTGCAACCGAGAGTGCTCGATAAGAAACAGGTATGAGCTTTCAAGAGAGTTGTTTGCCTTGTTATTCATATGCATCTTTTTCTCCCCATTCATCCTTTTTAAGTCTCCTTGTCTTTCTTTCTTTGTCTTCTTCCTCCTTATCCTAATCATTGTCCTCTTCGTCATTTATCTCTTCCTCCTCCTCCTCCTCCTCCACATTTTGAGATAAACTCTACTTCATTACCAGATTTTGGTATATGACCCTTTGAAGTCACAGAAATATATGTCACTGAAAAAGAATCTGCTAACTTACATATTTTTCTCCTTTTAACAGCTGGAAACAATGATGGACAGACTGACTGACTGGTGCAAGGATGTTAATGGGATGCAGAATCTCCTGCAGGACCAAGCTAGTACTATCCTCACTCTTTAAGGAATATATGTTAAAGTGGTTAAATAGCGTATAATATTTTGTAAAAGCTGTTCAACACAGGCCCTCTCCATATAGAGCATTTATATCCAGTTTCTATGATGAATATTAGAGAAGTACCACACTTAAGAGTGATAATTAAAACAAATGTATTTGCTTTATTTAATTTTATTTTATTTGTTCATTAATTCTTATTTTTGTCTTAGTTTATTAAAAAGGCAGAATTTTCCATTCATGTTCAGAGGATGGGTTTGGTATATAGGTTTCCTACATCTACCCTGACAGGGAATGAAAAAATTAATGGTGTGAGTGCAAAGTAAGACATTTATTTGTTAATTCAGCTTTATGTGAAATTAAAACCGGCTTTTCTTTGTCATACTTATTTTATTTTTCTAATAGTTGCCTGGTATGTATGCAGCCTATTTATAAGAAAAACTTGTGACTTTCTTACAAAAATATAGTAAAACTTCAGTGTATTTTTCTTACAACCCCAAGAAATATCCCTTACTGAAGGACAGTTCCTAATGTTGATTGATTAAAGGTAAATGTTCCAATTTATGTTAAAGCTGTTGTAAAATACACACACCTATGTATGTATGAATATCTATCTGTCTCATATTGCGAGTAAATTTTGTTGAACTACCGTGGCCCTTTTCACTTGCAAAGACTCTTAATTCTTTGTTTCTCTTGTACTAGTAATGAATGAGAAATATGGTCAGAGGTAAGATATAAGAAAAGTAAAGATTTTTTTTCTCATTTCATCTAACGTATGTCGTTTAATTAGTCATTTGCGATGAAATTCTAACAAACTGAATATTTGTAAAGTGATCAGGTACACTCATTGAAAAAAATATCTACTCATTCTGACTTAATAATATGATACAACAATGAAAACGGTGGGAAAATGCCGAGGTTGGCTTCATATCGATATCCCAGATCATGTCATATGTATGATCCAAGTCACTTAAGTCCTACATAAATTCCATGGTAATGACGACAATATCTGACAACTCAAAACAAACTGAAGAGGAAATGCCAGAAGTTCTGAAATGTCTGATACGTTTAATATTTCGTGTTACCCCACCTGCTTGACAAGACTACGGGGCATGGATGCCTTGATGCCTCCATTATTAACTGTTGTCCGTCTACAGAGCGCATTCACTTGGACAATGATATGTCGATTATGGTTGTGATCTTGGGGACGATATAACGATTGTGGGTTTGATCTTAGAGGAAGTTTCTGCCTATGGCTGCCCAGATATTTTCAATTCGATTGAGATCTAGCAATTGTGCAGATGTGGCAGAAGCGTAGTCTCGTGGAAACATGGAGGTTTTGACGGATGGCTTGCTGCACCCGCTGGATACTGCCAGTAGATCAGACTGGGCCCCTTGCAATAGTTATGGCCTGTAAAAAAAAATGAAAGTAGGAAGAAAATTACTGACTACACCCCCCTTTCTCAAACTCAGTCAGCTGTTAGGGGTGTTGCTCTTTTCGCCACAATACTTCACAATAATGCTATATGACATATGTCTAGCACATGTTAGTTTTAACAACAAACCATTATCTTAATGATGATAATCCAAAAATTCCTTTAGATTCACAAAATTGTGTGCACGCTCTGCTGGGGAAACATCCTTCACATACTTTGTTTGAAGATACACCATTAATCAGTTCTCCCTTTCTCATTTGTTGGCTGTGCAAAGTTATTGGTAGCCTCAGGAACGTAACTTTTTTTTTTTTTTTTTTGGGGGGGTGACCCCCCAATCGTGAAAAACACTACTTTAAACGGCAAAGATGAACAAAATACTCCTTTTAGCAGGACAGGGCAGGTTAGATAAAACCTGTAAAATGTCGACATAAAACTATAATGTTCCCTTCCAATCCCTTGCCCGTTGTTGTCGTAGGGGACTTAGGAGACGGAGACTGAGAACCCAATGCAGGGATCTCCCCTGCCTAGGGCCTCAGCCTTCGACTCAACTAATTTCGTATGGCCTTTTCTCCCTCCAGCTTTCTACTTCCGTCCCTTCTCCAACCCCTTCTACTATCTCCTTCCTAAGGTGTAAGAGCCGTGCTGAAAGGATGAAAGGCTGACCTTGTGCCAGTCCTGAACGGCCTACGGGAACCATGGGCACGGTATTCCCCTATTGTCAAGCCCTTACCCCCTGAAGGGGCACTAAGGGGTAGACTGTATTTCCCCTACATAATCAAGGCTTCCCATGGCCAGTAATGAAGTAATACCCATATTAGAGGCAATGAGGCTTGCCCCTTCATCAAATAGCCCCACCAATTCAGACTCTACCGGCTCCCCGACCTCAGGCTCTCCTTTGACCACGACTCTGAACACTGAAACTGCTACCCACACCTCAATGCCTACTAGTGCATTACCCACCCAAGCCGAGACTCAATCTCCAGAAGACATTCCTACTCTCCCAACTTTGTCACCTCTACCCTGACAACCTTCATCAAACACCCCAGCCTCCCTTACAGCCTTATTCTCCATTTCTCCGTAATACTACCTCCTTCAACAACATTCCCGCTTCCATACGTCCCCGTCCTTCTACCAACAACCCTAAAAATATCTTAACTTCTCTATTTAGCCCAGCTAAATGGGACCGATTTTCCGTGACCCTCCTACAGCTCCTTACTCAGGCAACACTTCTCCTTCAACAATGCCTCCAAAAACAAGTGGGTAGAGTCCCTTTCCATACCAGACGCGATCGCTCCCGTCTCGTAACAGTCAGATCTGAAGCTGAAGCTATAGTATTATCAAATCTAACTGATCTCTCTGGCAACCCTATTCCTGCAGAACTTCAACCAACTCTTAATACTTGTACCGGAACTATCTCTATCTCCCCAGTAAACTGCCTAGTCGGTATCAAAGATTGGTCAGATTGTGGAGAAGACTTACTCGGCTGCCTCAGAGACCAGGACGTGATATCAGTACATTGCTACACCATTCCTCCTAGAGGTCATGGAAAGAAACCCACCAACATTGCCAAAATTACTTTCAGTATACATGACCTTCCCGTTTGTATCTACATTGGTGGACAATCTCTCCCTGTTCGATAATACCAACCCTCACCCCATCAATGTCAAAACTGTTGGCAATTTGGACGCTGCCAAACACTGCCGTTCTACAGACCGATACCCCATTTGTGCCCAACCCGGTCATAACAGATCAAACTGCTCTGCACAAACACGTATATGCGCTAACTGCGGCGGTCCCCATAATGTATTTTATAGAGGCTGTCATACTTACAAGCTCGAGTCTGAAGAAGCAACTCTCAGATATAAAGATGGTCTCACTCTACGTGAAGCCAGACGGGAAGCACGCCATCAAGGTTTCTCATATACTCTCTACTCCAGTAATGTCGCTCGCTCTGCCCCTCCCCCTCCACCTCAAGATGTTAATACACTCCCCACTTCCACTTCTACATTCCACCTCCCCCAGTCAAATTCTTTTGCTACTCTAAACCCAGACACTCCAATCTGAACTACAGCTCCAATCTCAACTACAGACCCAACACCACCCCCTCTCCCTCCCCGCACTACCCGCAGCAGACAAACTAAACGTTCCACCCCTTCTTCGCCTACTGCACACTCACCTTCACCTACCTTTACCTTTATTCCTCAGACACCAGTCTCCTCTCCCCCCCCTCATAAGAGAACCTTTGTCTCACAAAACTCTCCAACCAACTCAACTGCAGAAACTTTGGAAGACATCCAAAACTATATGCTTGAGACACAAAATTACACAACTCTTGCTCCCTCCATACTCGAAGTGCCTGCCGATATCCACCCCTCCTGCTCATATCCCCCCTACATCTCTCCCTCCTACTCCCTCTCAACACAACTTAACCCCCTCATTTCCGCCTAAAACCGATATCCATCCTCCTGATACTACCGATATCCATCCTCCTGATACTACCGATATCAATACTCCTCCTATTCCCTCTCAACACAATCCATCCCCCTCAACTCCAACTACTGCCGATATCCATCCCCCTCTTACTCATATTCCCCCTACACCACTACCTCCTACTCCCTCCCAACACAACCTACCCCCTCAACTCGAACTACACGTACATTCTCCCTCCCTCCATCCCCTCTATCATTCCCACTCCCTCCTGGATACACACGCGAAACACTTATGTAGTTCCCTTAAGCCCACCATATCCCATTCACACAGCAACTTCTTTGCCCATATTTAACCCTAAAAGATCACTCTAGATAGTTGACGCATAGCAACTATCACCCTTCTTCACCCATCCTTTAATATTCTTTCCTATAGTGCTACATGACCTTAGATGTCTAGCACATTTATTTTTGCTTTTTAACCATTAACCGTTAACTATAATGTTAAAGACAAGCGAAGACTTTCAATAGAATAAGCTGTAAAACTTTTCTTAACATTGAAGTTAGCTTCGCAATTAATATTAGTCAATTTACTCGATGCTTGTTATTAAAAAGGGTAATGAATATGAAAAAAATAAACTTGATTTTAGTCAAATATTTGGCTGAGCCTATATGCTTCAACAGGGCAATTCCCGCCCCCTCCTCCTCCCAATAATTATGAAATGTCCCTGAATTACCGCGCAGCGTGGATTGACCCGAACGTGGATCACTTATATATGCATGTATGTATGTATGAATATGTACATATACATAAATATACATTATATTGAAAAGCTACACCACTATGATAGAAAACAATATAGAGTTTAAGCTTTAATATTGATATGCTTTCATATTAATAATAGGGCCACGGCTAAGAAGAGCGAGGTTCAGGTTTAACCTTCGTGCGTGCGCTTTTATGCGATGTCATGTAAAAACAGCTTTAATCTTGGGCACATTCAGGCCTCCAAAAGTGTTCCATGACGAATAATGTACGGGGAAATATCTCGTGTTTTATTTACAGAATGTGTTCGAATGGTTAAAAGAATATTACGAAAATTCATATTCGGTTCTACATAATCATTTTACTTATTATGTATGTATAATTGAATATGCAGACGTAAAGTTATATATCCTTTTAAATATAATATCAATTAATAAATAGTGTTATTTTCTAAATATTTAAAGAAGTGTGATCTTCGAAACCGGTATCGATAGCCGAAAGAAAAAGTATGATGGGAGGCGCTTAGGGCCCGCGCATTTTCAACTGATTTAGATAGTTTTCCGCCGTTTGATTTGTAATTTTAAGATGTCAGTAACTAACAACTTGTATTTATTGTTATTTCCTAATGTTACATCAGTGGTTCGTTAATTGATTCAAGTAAAAAACAAAATCAGATTTGTCAACTTGAGTACGATTCCTATGAATGAGTGTGGAGCCGGTTTTTGGCACAGCGTAGAAGCATCGGCAACGTTGCTGTCGCGATCGGCCAGGAGAATGTCGCAAATGAAAAAAATGACACTTTCTAGTGTAGTGAGACAGTTTCTTGTCAGCGGAAAACAGGCCTTTTACTAACTTGACTGCGGATTCGTACGGAAGGTTCGCAGCTTATTTTTTCCAAAGACTGAAGATAATTTGAAACAGACAATTTTATGGAATCATAAACTCAAGGAAGACATATTAAAACAGGTCAATCAAATCTTGAGATCAGTCAATATATATCTATATATGTATATTTATAGATATATATATGTAATGTGTGTGTCTGTATGCGTGTTTGTGTTTGAAAGGCAAGTCAAACAAAACAATGGTATTGCGTCCTTCAACAGAATGGTAACATGGTCGAGAGGCACACACTTTTTGTCAGATTCTTGGCAAGTATCTGTATTTACCTCTGATCTTGCTCTTTAGACTTTGATTCGCTTTTTTACGGTCCTGCCCCAGGGCCAGAATTCTACGGAAATTCGTCTGCTAAATGGAAACAAAAGACGACCATCCGATGATGACGTCACAATGGAATTTGTTTCCGTAAGATATATTTTTGTTATTTTTTACGATTACAGATGATTTGATACAAGTGAAAAGTGTTTAAAGTAATATTTAGATAATCTCCACATGTTCAAATAAATCAAACATGAAAATTGCAGAAATCATAAAGATGTAATGTGGCAGACCAAATGTCATCAAGGTGGAAATTTCATCTGATGTCACTTCAGCTGGGTCTTCCAGTTGGGCATCACCAAAGGCAGAGTCACAGTTCCACAGAGTGACTTTAATCCTTCAGCCCTGCAACACACTCACTATGAAATAGACGCATTTTTTATTTATTTATTTTTAAGGGGACCGTCCCTGAAAATGGCCACCTTTCCTACTCTATACATAAAAAAATATCGGTTAGAGATAACTGATTGATTCTTTTTGCATGCTATAGAGTAAAGAATTGCGCTCCGTTATATATATAAATTTTAACTTTGCTCCCCCATTGGGGGGCACCCCCAAAAAGTCGAAAAAAATCGTTTTTTTTTTTTTTGGTATGTCTTCGGTACATACCAACTATCAAGCTCTTTACAGATATTCCAACCCAATACTAGTGTTAGATCAACTCTAGCCTATAGCCATGTAAAAGGCCGAATTTTGAATTTCCGTTTTTTTTTTTTTTTTTTTTTTTTTTTTTTTTTTTTGGCGGGGGACAGCTTGACATAAAAACTATTTTTGATTTCTTTTTCAGCATTAAAATATTATTATTTTTTGATTAAGGCAAAAAATCAAAAATCGGCCTTTTACATGGCCTTGGGACGCCGAGGCTCTAGTGAAAGCAACAAACTGCATTTGGATCGCATGAAAATTACGTGAGTTGGGATGTACCGAAGATTCATAAAAAAATAACGGAGCTACGGCGTTTTGTATTTGGCCCCTTGCCAAAGTTCGTTATCTCTGTTATTTTTCTCTGAATCTAATGATATTATATATATATATATATAAATATATATGCTTATTTAGTGTACTTTGCAATGCAATGATTACCAAGTCAATAGGAATTTTCATGTTCAATAGGGACGCTATTCTGTAAAGGTATGTAACTTTTTTTTTTTTTCGTTGTTCATAAAAGTTGATATTTTCGTGTGAAAAGCTTAATAAATGCATTTTAACATAGAGACAACTAATCTAAACCAGATAAAAACCTTTTTTAATTTTTTTTTGTTTTCCATTTTATTTTTATTTATTATTTATTTTTTTTTTTTTGAAGAAATGGGAAACTGTGGATGGCAACATTAGTACAAAATCATTCTAATTATAAAGTCCTGGCATGAATACAACATGGTGGTTCAATTTTGAGAATTTTAAAAGCATATGAATTTAGTACATTGCATTCGAGAACTTACGAAAGTCGTTGAATATTTCCATGCCTCACACAGAGGGGGGGGAGGAGATGGTCACTGGGTGTTTATAATTTTCGAGGAGGATCATATGTACGTGAACGCACGCACATAAAGTTAAAAAGATTAATCATCATAATTTAGTAGGCCTACATTGACTTTCATATCTAAATAATAAAATATATTAGTTATCCCTCTCATACCATTTTCTTTGATAATTGTCAATATTAACAGATTGCAAAGGAGCACAGTGTATAGTTTATGATTAGCCATTTGCACCCATTATCTTAACTAAGAAGTGCATAAAATCATGCAGACGCCTAGGTGTTGTGGGATATTTGCCAATTTATGGTGCCTAAGACTTACGGTAACGTCTAAACATATTCATTTTTATCGAGGAACGCACGAAACGGATGCGATAGCTTTTTGAACGCAGACGAAGACTACGCATACAACCGAGCTCAAAATTCCATATAGTTTTTATTTCATAGCAGGTATTACTGAGTACTATCATCTTCAACATGAAATAATCTGTATCTCGCTATACATCCGAAGTTTAAAAATCTAACATTTAGGTAACATTCGTATTGAATTGGTCTTTACAACGGTAACTACCAATTTCAAATCAATTCAAATTGCCCCCTGCTGTGATGTACCAACCGTTGAGCGAAATGTAACGGAAATATTTCAATCCTTCCTTATAAGGCTATTTTTAAACATTAGTGCTTCGTATGTGATATACGTATATATTACCACGTAAACTAAAACATATTACCAGGGAGTCTCGATCAAAGCATATTTCGTGTGTAAAAGGACACAAAACATACATTTTTTTTTAGATATATTTCACAAAATATTTCGTCATAAATCACGGTGATATAATTTTTTCCTGATATTGGTATAAAAGTGTTCCTTGAACATTCACGAACTCATATCTATGCACAATGTCATAATTAAATGCCTTATGCACGATTGCCGCAAGCAAAAGTCCACATAGGTGTACCTGGGCGCTCATTAGCGACGTACCTCTCCGGGTGCTGAGGGACTCGCACGCCGGCTGCAAGACAACGAGCCATAGCAGGCGGTTAATACTCGTTTGGTAGTTTCCTCATCCATGTACCTATTCTATACGCTAACTATCTTAATTTAACCCCCTCCCCCCCCTCTCTCAGGGGCGGTCTCCTTAAGATAAATCAAGTTTACAGATTCAATATCACATTTTCTTAAATTACACACCTAATACAGTTTCTATAAATAGATGCAGGTGCATTTTATGTTGTCTAATGTTGTTACATTAATTGCTTAATATTGTATTTGCTGTATTTGTTTAAGGCAGTGTAGTGAGCGATAAATTAACGCAGGGAATATATACGCAATGTAAGTGCATTCTCATATCCATCTGTTTATGACAGTGTATGGCTCAACTTTATTACTTGTATCTGTTTGCTTTATCATTTAATGTTTAGGAAACGCCAGAAATGCTGCTACGGAAAATCGGCCAGCCCTGCTCGCTCCACAATGCGAAATTAGTATCCTGACACTTTCGAATCTATCTGGATATCCATTGCAAGAAAATATGTATTGCCAAAATTTAAAGGCGCGTGAAAAGTCAATCGGCCAGTTTGTTAAAATTGTGCGAAGCACAATCCAATGAATATTCATATTTACGGACGTTCATATACACATAAATAAATGTATATCTATTTACACTTAGACTGATAGATATGTATTCATATCTGTGTAGATGCACGTCTGTATAACTAATATGTTGTGGCCAGGCCTCGTATGATTTTAATAATTTGGACGAAAAACAAGTTTTCAGTGACTTTCATTGAAATACTTTGAGTTTCTTCAACCCTTCATACTCATGTTTATCATGTATGTTAAACTTATTAATGCTTTTAGTATTAACTGAAATATTCACTGTAGAAACGTGCGTGAAAAATATATAAAAAACACTACTGAGGACTTACTGTTTCATATTTTTCTTTAGCATAGACGATACAATTACTAAAAAAAATCGAAATTATAGAATAGCTCGCAGATGTTATTACATCGGGTGCACGCACACTTTCACATAAAAAAGTAAAAGATGATTTAAGTAACAAAATATGCTAAAACCAATACAGTCGCAATAATATTTTCTTTAATATTATCAGACTTTTGATAAATTTACTAACAAATCTCTAAAGCTTGATAGATCTAACAGAGAGAAAGTATACCATATAACATACGTTATCTTTGAAGACCGTAAACGCTCTAATGTATCGACTTGGACTTCAACGTTACAGGATCTTGAGGCCAGAGTAAACCTTCTTTGGCTTTGGCAAAAATGAACAAGGTGGTGATTCAACTTACTCGTGTCTGGTGGTTTACTCTCCGCAGAAATAACATCCTCCTCTCGAGGTCATGTGTGGAATTCATGACGAACAAATTGCAACAGGAACAACGAAGGGAAGAACAAGAAAACACACGAATATGCCCATATTCGTGTGTTTTCTTGTTCTTCCGTTCGTTGGTCCTGTTGCAATCTCGAGGTCTTAGGTCACTCAGGTCGGCAGCTGTGCAGAAATGCACCAACAGGCCACTCAGTTATAAACGGAATCAAATCGCTATGCTGGGTCTACAAGAATGATTCGTTTTTTATTTTCTTATTTCTTATTATTATTTATTAGTATTATTTCTTATATAAAAGTATGAAGATTTAAGATGAAAATATTCCTCGAGATTTTGAATTCAGTCATTACTTTATATTTTAACAATTTTACAAGCAGCTCAACTAACCTGGTCTTTAAGAATTTTCAAGTGAATATGCAAATAAAAAGAATAAACGTAACAATAGAAAAAAAAATATTCAGTACGTGGAAAGGAGGAGACATTTGCAGAATGATCCTCACTTATATGAGACCCTAAGTTCATGATAATTCCTTTCTTGGTTACTGTTAATAAATGATAATTCCTTTCTTTACTGTT
>NW_020871005.1:296336-311336 GCF_003789085.1 Penaeus vannamei | reverse complement strand
TTGATTATATATCTTTTTTATTAGTGATTTACTGGAGTTCTTTTTTTCATTCTATCTTTTCTTTTTGGATCCATCTATTTCTTCTTATTTCTCTTCTATTCGTGTTTATTGTTATTTTGTCCTTCCCTTGGTCTTTCATCTATGTGCCTCTACTCTTCTCCATGTAGTTTCTACCTCCTTCGCTGTTTCTATCTACGTTATATTTTTTTGCTCTTGTTATTCATAACGAGCTCTTCTCCTTCTCTGCCTCTTCCTCTTCGTCCCGCTTCTCTTTCTCTTCCGGTTCTGTGAATCGTTTTCTCCGTTCTCTTATCCTCTCCTTCTACGTCGCAGTCTCCCCTCTCTCTCTCCTTCTCCCTCGCTTTCCTTTCTCTCTCTCTCCTCCCCCTCTTACTTGTCTCTCTCTCCTTCTCCCTCCTTCCTCGTCTGCTCTTATCTATCTTCCTTTTCTTCCCTTCCTCCCCTCTCTCCAATACTTCCCTCCCTCTTCCCCTCTCTTCTCTCTCCTCATCCCTCTATTCTTCTATTCTACTATCTATCTCTCTTTATCCCTCTCTCTTATTTCCTCTTCTTTATCCCTACTGTCTGTTAGTCCTTTTTCTCTATTCATTCCCTCTCCATCTTCCCTTCTCCTCACTTGCCTGTCAGTCTCTCTTTCTCATATTTAATTCATCCATCCAATCTATCTATCTATCTGCTCCCTCTATCCAAATCTCCACTCACCTCCTCTCCCTTCTTTGTCGGTCTCTTTCCCTTTCTACCTCTCTCTCTCCCTTTCTCTCTCTCTCTCTACTCTCTCTCTCGCTCCGCTCTCTCCTCTCTCTTCGTCTCTCCTCTACTCTCCTCGCTTTCTTTCGTTCTCTCTTCTTTCTCTTTTCTCTTTGGCTCTTCTGCTTTTGCTACATTTCCTGTCTGTCTGGTTGTGAGATGTTCTTTGCCTCTGTCTATCCTCTCTGCTCGTCTCATTCCTTTTTTCCGCCCTTGTGTCCATTCTCTTCTCTTTTCCTAATCGCTGATTGCAGTCTTCTTTGGTTCTCGTCTGTCTTTTCTTTTTTCTCTCTTCCTTTTTTAGCTCTTTTCCGCTTTCTTTTGTTTTCTTGTTTGCTGTTTTTTTTTTTTTTTTCTATGTTTTTGTTTTTTTTTTCTTTGTTCCTTTTTCGCCGCGTCTTGGCTGGTTGTTCAAGTTGTTTGCCATCGCACTCCCCCCCGCCACCATTCCATTTTTTCTCTTGGTCGTGTCTTTTCCGTTTCTTGTTTTTGCCTCTCATTTCTCTTTTCTCCTTCCCTTCTTTTTTTTTCTTTGACCCTTCCCTCTTTTATGACTCTCTCCTCTCTCTCTCCTCTCTCTCTCTCCTCTTCTCTCTCTCTCTCTCTCTCTCTCCTCTTCTCTCTCTCTCTCTCTCTCTCTCTCTCTCTCTCTCTTTCTCTTTCTCTCTTACTCTCTTTTTCTCCCTCCCTTCCTACTTCCCTCCCTCCTTCTCTCTTCCTCCCCCTCCTTCTTTCCTCCCCTCCTTTCCTCTCTCTCTCCCTCCTCTCTCTCCTCCTTCTCTTCCCTTCTCCTTCCCCTTCCTCTCTCCTTCTCCTTCTTTCCCTCTCCCCCCTCTGCAATATCGACATGTGTTGTTACTCAATCATCATTACAACAACTGTCTTACTTCTTGATACAGAGTAGCGGCAGTTCTCGTTGGATCCTACATGTGGCTCCTTCGAGTGTGTGACCGAGGTCTTGTAAACAAACAGAACCGGCGGTTGATCACACTCGCTTAACCGCACCACACACGCCATATAGGGTGGGAGGAGAAGGAAAGAGGTGGGTGGGGTGGGAGAGGAAAGGAGGGAGCGGGTGGGGGTGTGGTGGGGGGTGGGAGGAGGAAGGGGGGGTGGGTCTGGAGGAGGAGAGGGAAGAAGGAAAGAGGGTGGTGGGTAGGAGGAGAGGGAAGAAGCGGAAAGAATGAGGGTGGTGGATGGGAGGTAGGAAGAGAGAGACAGAGACAAACAGGTGAGAGAGAGAGAAGAGAGGTTTGCCATAAAGCTTTCGATTTCTGTATTTATTGGGTGTTGTTTCCTGTTTTATGGTTCTCTGGATTGGTTTAGATTTCTCGAACTTTATTTCTTCAAGGAAGAGAGAGAGACAGAGACAGACTAAAGTAGGTTGGAACTAAGATTAATAATTCCACAGTAAAAGTTATAGCATCTACTGGACAGAAAGAGGAATTAAAACAAGCAGAGACAGAAAAAAAAAGAAAATGCCTCTAACAAGATCAAAATAAACGAAATTATCCCTCTAATCAACCCTTTCACTCTATCGATACTTGATTTTTTTTTCTTTTACATTTTACATTTTCATTTACAAATACCACCAACGAACCGGAAGCCGCCTCAGCACCCTATTCCTCATCCGGGTCTTTCCAAACCCCAAATAAAATCGTCCCTTCCCGCGCTTTTCCCCGGACAGAGATGGTGGTGACTGAGGGAGACGGAAGTGGAGGCGGAGAACGAAGAGGTGGAGGTGGAGAACGAGGTGTTAGGCGGGGAAGTGGAGGAGGGTTGAACTGTTGGAGAACGCGCTCGGGGTCCATGCAGTGCCTGGCGGCCCTTGTTGGAGGGTTTGTGTTGGGGCTGACGCTGGCCCTCCTTCACTCCGCGGCATTTTACTTACCGAGCGCCACGCATCATCAGGAACAGAGGGGTAAGTTGAGAGAGAAAGTAGGAAAGAGAGAGGGCAATAGAGTGCAAGAGAGAGAAGAGAGAGAGAGAGAGAGAGAAAGTAGGAAAGAGAGAGCAGAGAGAGAAGGAGAGAAGAGATAGAGGAAAGAGGGATGGAAGAGAGAAAGAGAAATGGGGACAGAGTTGTGTGTAAATGAGAGAGGGAAAGAGTGATGAAGAAACAAGAATGAGAAGAGAGAAAGCAAATTGAAGGATTCACAAGCACAGAAGGAATACATGAGGGAGAGATGTGGTTCTTCCGCATTCTTCTCTAAAAAAAAAAAAAAAAAAAAAAAAAAAAAAATAAAGTTTGCAATACGCTAAAGTGACAATCCGCTTTCATTAACTTTCCCCAATAGATGTGATGGGCGTCTCTTGGGAGAACAGCGTGCAAGAGCCATCGCCACAGGAACTAAACGTGGCGAAAAATCCCGCAGAGTTTCGACCGCTCCCCGCACGCAGCTTGCCGCCCAGACACCGAGATACTTGTTGTTAGTTACCACTCTGTTCATTATTATGATTTATATATATTTATATATATTATATTATGTATGTGTGTGTGTTGTGTGTGTGTGTGTGTGTGTGTGTGCCTGTATATATAAATATGTATATGTGTGTGTGTGTGTGTGTGTGTGCCTGTTATATAAAATGTATGTGTTGTGTGTGTGTGTGTGTGCCTATATATATAAATATTATATGCGTGTGTGTGTGTGTGTGTGATGTATCTTTATCTCTCTCTATATATATATATACATTCATATATAGAGACAGATAGATATAGATATATGTATATTATATACATATATGTACATATCTATATATATAAAAATATTAATACGTTTATTCACTTTTCATATTGTTAGATAGATATGGATATAGTTATATAGATGCTTAAACATATAGATACACACACACACACACACATTTATAGGTGCGCGTGTAGAGTGAGTGAAAGAGGGAGGCAGACAGACAGTTTGTGGGTGGGTGTGAACATCTGACACCTATCATTAAACTAAATTACAAATCTTAACTACAGCTCATCAACCAGTAAATGATCAGAGTGAGACAGACAGAGATGGAGGAGATTGAAAGATAGAGATGAGAGAGAGAGAGGTAAAAGAAGAGAGACAGACAGACAGACAACAGCCAGCCAACCATACAAAAGACAGAGACACCCCTTAACCCAACCATTTCCCCCCCGAAGACGGCACCGTCGCCCAGCGTCTCTTCGAAAAGGTCCGGATCCTATGCCTCGTGGTGACGTACCCCGCCCACCACGCCTCGCACGCCGTCCACATCTACAGAACCTGGGGTCGGAGATGCACCAAAATCCTCTTCGTCACCAACCCTGATAGCGAAGAGAAAGGAGAGGAAAAGCAACAACAAGAAGAAGGAGAGGAAAGAGAGGAGGACGAAAGCGTGCTGGATTTGCCGCTGCTGACCGTCCCGCACGCAATGGGCGACCGGAGCGGACTGTGGAACAAGACGAGGGTAAGGGACCTGTGGTGGCCGGTTTGGAAGGTGGATTAATTAAGGGTTTTGTATAAGACTCTGTGTATGTGATCGTGAGTCATAATTCATTGGGGATTAATGCATAACCGTATTATTATCGGCGGGGGAGGAGAGGAGAGGAGGAGAGGATAATGAATAGCAGGAAGAGGAGGAAAAGGAGGAAGTAGAAGATTAAGAGGATAAAGAAAGGAGGAGGAAGAGAGAAGAAGAGGAAGGGAAACTAGAAAGAGGATAGATAGAGTAGGGGAAAGCGAGGAGGAAGAGAAAGAGGGAAGGAAATGAGTGAGGAGAGGAATGATGTATTGAGGTAGGAGGAGGAGAAGAAGGGAAATGAGGAGAAAGAAATGAGGATGAGGAGGATGAAGATGATAGAAGGTGAAGATGAGAGGAAAAGGGGGGGAGAACGAAAAAAGGAGAGAAGGAAGAGGAAGTAGAGGAGGAGGAGGAGGTGGTGGTGGAAGAGGAGTAAGATGCGGAGAGAAAGAGAAAGAAGAAAGACACATATAAAGAAAGCAAAACGAACACAAAGAAAGGATTCAACATTCAAAGAGATGCGTCGGTTGAGATTCCCTTCACGTATTACCGCATCCATTTTAGTCCAACCGAACATAAAAAAAAAAGATCTTTGTTAATCTAATGAAGTAAGCGGCCATGATTACGGTACTTCTATTGTTAATGGTCAGTGTACAGCACGCTTAGAATATTAAAATCTCAATAAGCCGCACTAGCTGTCATTACTCAGACAATAATGCAATAATTGTACAAAACGGGACGTGGACCCCAAGTATGCTTTTACCTGGATCTCCATTACCGAGTCTCTTTATTTTTATTTTTCTTCGTTAATTATCTCATTACTGTAATTACGTTTCATTACCGTTATCATCATTATTACTATTACCATCATTATTATTATTACTTTTGCCATTACCATTACTTTTCTAAGCATTATTACCATTACCATCATTATTATTATTACTTTTATCATCATTATTACCATTACCATCATTATTATTATTACTTTCATCATTACCATTACTTTTATCTTCATTACTACCATTACCATCATTATTATCACCACCACAACAATCAGTCACCACCACGATCGCAACCACCACCACCATAACCACCACAATCAACTCTAATTCCTCCCCAGGATGCCTTTCGCCACGCCTACCTCCATTACTACAACGACTACGACTGGTTTGTGAAAGCCGATGACGACACCTACTTCATCATGGAGAATTTGAGGTACTGGCTGCACGACAAAGATCCGGAAGTCCCGTATTATTATGGATGCCATTTTGATGTCATCGTACCGCAGGTGTCATGTCGGATGTCAGATTTTGTATTTATATATTATATTATCATATTATTATCATAATCATCATCATCATTATCATTCATCATCTATCATTCATCATCATCATCATCATCATCATATTCATCATCATCCCATCATCATTATCATCATATCATCATCATCATCATTCATCATCATCATTCATCAATCATCATCATCATCATCATCATCATCATTATTATTATTATTATTATTATTATTATTATTATTATCACCATCATCATTATTATTAGAACTGTTATTGCTATTATTTTTTTATAATTATTTTTCTTCATCAATATTATAATCATTATTTTTTATTACTATTGCCATTGTTATCATTATCATTATCATTATTTTAACCATCATTATTAACATCCCAAGGGATACATGAGCGGCGGCGCAGGATACATCCTGAGCCGCGGCGCCCTCCAAGCCTTCGTGGACGCAGGCCAGGACAACCAGACGCTCGCCTACTCCCAGGGGGCTGAAGATGTCCAGATGGGTGAGTTTCTGATTCATTTTTCGGGTTTTAAGATTTATTCTCTGCGCCAGTGATGTGGATAATTGTTCCGGGTTCATCATTATTGACATCTGATTTTCACTAGCTCTAGTTGTGGCCAAGTATCACTTTTCAAGACATGCAAATTATTGAGATTATGCTCGACCTGTTTTCTATGGGTGAGAAATGCGATTACTGAATTGACTGCAGAATCACTTATAATTACGATTACTACAGAAAAATTACATGATCAAAGTCAGTTCCCATTCTACAACCTTGTATATACATTTTCTAACAATTTCATCTTTCGACATAATCAACTCTCCTACTTCAGGATACTTCATGGAGGCAGCAGGAGTCCGACCTGGGGATTCGAGAGATGAAAAGGGACGCCCCAGGTTCTTCCCTTTCATTCCTTCGGACGTAGTGGTTCCTAAGATGAAAAACCTCGACTACTGGTACTGGGAGAACCTCGCTCACGATCACGAGCAGGTAAGTAGTATTCCCAAGAGCATAAAAATGTTATGAAGTGTTTGTACATTAGAAATATTTTAACCATTTTGGGCAGTCTTAGTTAATGGTTTCTAAAGCAAATTAGATGCTACTGAGGCCATTAAAAGTATTTCCTTGTAAATATATTTCATTTTACATATTACTTTGTCTTGTAAATGTACTTCAACAGCTATGGTATGCAATATCCTGAAATTCGTTGTTCAATGTGAAATTCCTAGGGTAGTACTAGAAGTGCAATTGTCTTTTCTCCAACTTTAAACATACAGCATTTGTCACAATCACTCACATAATCACATAACCATCTCAAGGTACCTTCCTTGTCATAATTTATTATAGATGCTGTTGCATTAATCATTTTTGTCTTGATATAGACAATTACAACACAGCATTTTAAAAATCTAGTTTCAGTGTAATTAACACTTTTCTTTTCTTTGCCAGGGGTTAGGCTGCTGCAGTGACACCACCATTTCTTTCCATTATGTGAAGGAGGGTCTACTTTACACTCTTGAATTCTTAATCTACCACTTCAAAGCATATGGCCTTGGGGTACCTGCTAGAGACTGCTGACAATGGCTCTTCAGTATAGTGTAAAGAAATCAGTAGTATAAGAAGAAAGGACATGCTGTGATAAGAACTTGGAAGGAAAATGAGAAGTGGGTAAAATGTAAAAAATTATGACAAATTAAAATATAGTGGAAGAGTAGAAGGGTAAAATATGACTGTGACTGAAGTAATGTAGAAGAAAAAGCATATTATGTTGCTGCTGAAGTATGGAAGGGAAATATAACAAAAAATATGATAAAAATGACCATTATAAATGACAGTATTCCATTTATGAATAAAGAAAAATATTTGTGTATGCAAAAACAGTTGACAAAGAAGATAGCAAGAAAAGTCAGTGGAAGTTCATCAAAGAACACTGATATTAATGGAATGTGATGTAAACATTTTCCCGTTTTCATCAGATAGCTCCACAGTCATTATTATTAATAAACAGTTAAAAAGTTGGCACCAACAGACTAAGTTGGACTGAGTTGGTTTGTCTGTATTTGTTAGCTCTATTTATGACTGCCCTTGTCAATGTGAATGTTTTGCTTTTTGGAAAACTTGTTACCTTTTTAAGCTTACATATGCATGAAAATCATCATTTTTTTCTCACTTTTTCATGGTGAATGTGAATTTATAACTATAGGCATTCCACATATTTGTATGCATGCCTGTGTAAGCCCACTTGTTTTTTACCCCAACAATGTTGTTAAAATGTGATACAAGGTCATCAACTGTATATAACCAACATCATAATGCTCATTTTGTTTATCACTTACTCCAAAATGTACATTAATGTAAATTTGTGCCATTATTTTCTCTCATCCAGTGTTTTCAGTAATACATTCTTTCACTCATTATTCATTGTTGTTGCCTACTTACATGTACAATTTATAAGTAAAGTTGACGGCAAAAGGCAAGTGTTATATTACCCTGATAGGGCCCATTATACTTTTCAGCTTTGGCGCCTGCAACAGTAAATCTATCCCTGACATGACCATGTCTGTGTAACAAGATTTTCAGATATAAATAATAATAAGCAGGTTTGCAGACAAATTTAGGATGAAGCACAGTGGTGGGATGAGGAGTTTGCAGAAAATATGGGACATACACTAAGTAATGATAAACAAAAAGATGGGTGAGTTGCTATAATAAAATGGATGAGAAAGAAAAAGAACTGATGAAGCACCTGAATGCACGAGACGAATGCAAAAGCCAGGTAGCTTTGAAGTAAAGGAACGTATGCATCAAGTTTCAGTGCCTCAGTTTATTGTTGTTTGTCATGGTGTTGGAAGAAGAGTGTGAATGTAGGGAAAGAGCAGATGTTAAGACTTGTATGCAGACAATTAATTTCTGCATAACGCAATCCTGGGAAGCTTAAAAAAAAAAATAGGTTGAGAAAGTAAGGAGAAATGAAATGGAGGAGAGGGAAATGACTGAAGGTGATGGAAGCAGAGAGGAAATAGAAGGGCAGGTAAATCAAACTTAGAATGGGGGTGGGGTAATTTTCTACCACTACAATAAATTATGTGAATGTGAAAATAAAACCCATCAGACAAAGACATCTAACTTCTTTCATAACTGTCACAGCACTTGTCATTTGGTTAAATTCTGCAGATCTATAATTTAACCAGCCGTTTTATATACATTCTTACACCATTATCCAAAGGCAAACTTTTAATAATAATGCTAATCAACACCAAAATCTGGGCTTTAGTGTTGCATTCATACCATTTGCCATAATGGTGGTAATAATGCCAAGGCCAAAAGAGCCAGAGAACTTGATCATTTACTCTGCATTTATAATAAATGAGGTGTTACACAGAATGTATTATCCACCATATCTATTATATAAATTTTGGGAATTTGTACATATATCATGAGAAAAAAGATGGTAGGCCTACACAGAACAACTAACAAACAAGGAAGTATACTGCCAGAAGGGGTTAAGTACACATGTACTTCTGGCACTAGCAGAGATATACACCAATTACATGACTTTGTGCCAGAACAGAAGGATATTTGTGACTGATCTGGAAAAAAAAAAGTAGTAGTAGTAGCAGAAGTAAGAGGATGGCTAATTGTCAAAACAAATATAGGAGCTAGTTATCACAAAGAAAGCAAAAGGAAACTCCAGATTTTAAATATAAGCATAAAAGCCAGCACTACATGACTATGGAATCATGTTATACAAATTGTTTATGTTTTTTTGGGGGGAGTATGTGTGTGTTTTCGGCATTACTGAAACCATAGCTTCATAACAGAATTGCTTATGTAGTATAGACTATCATTTTTCTTTTTCTTTTCTACCAAAAAAAGTCTAGACCAGTGGTTCCCAACCTTTTCTATTCTGTGGCCCTGACTAATATATAATAACTTCCATGGTTATTACTTCAGTTATTACTATTTATGAATAGTGTAATGATGTCAGTGGCTACTACAATCTATTGATGTTTAAAAGAAAATATCCATAGGTACTGTAGGTGTGACAAAATTCAGTTTAATTCTATGTCATAATTCTCATATTTCTCTATGGCACTCAAAAAAGTATCCTTGTTCTAAGCCATAGACTTTTTTATAGCAATGAAAACAGATGCTTAACCCATGACAAGTAGACTAATATGAGCTCCTGATCAGTTGTCACCTGTCATATGATTCTTTTTTAGGAATACTTACAATGCTCTGGATTAAAAGGATAATACAAATCACATATATCCACCATTGGCAGTCTACTGGTTAAGTGATATGGCAGATGTATTGAACTCATTCACAAAAGAAAGCAAGAAAGATAGAAAGGACAAAAATGAAACAATATTTTTGCATTGCACAGTCCAAACACCTCACATATCTTGAACTACAACAGTAGTGCTGACTGGTAATATGTTCATATTAATGCCCTGCACGAAAACTCTTTTAAAACATGTATGGAAGAAAATAAACCCAAACATCATTTCACTTTAAATATATTTATATACAAACTCAAATTATACATGACCTATAATGAGATCATGGCCAAGCCATAAATATTGTGATCTCTGTCTGCTTGATTTTCAGCCCCTTATATCCACGATCTTCCATTCACATATAATTTACAAGTCATCTCGAACCTGAAAAATACAATTGGTGTCAGTTCTTTAAAAAAATCAATTTCATCATGGAATAGAAGTATACAGCTTCAATATTTTCAAGACTGGTTGTATGACAATTATTATTTACAATAATAAATACATAGTTGAGATATAGAAGTTCCTTAGCAAGTTTTAACTCTAAAGTTTTTAGACTGAAGTAACCACAAACACTGGCAATTATTTCACTAAAATTACATAAAAACACACAAACTTTACAGTTCATTAGTTCACCCCCACCCTTTCTTAAATTGAAAAATAATAAAACCAATCCAATGCACAGTCAGCCATACTCAACTTAGAAAATTCAGTCATTCCTCCTCTGTAATGTAGATCTTGAAACTATAGACATCAAAAAAGAGAGAACACAACACTATACCATGAACCCAAAACAAAAGGCCGCCACATCCAAACTCCCAACATAAGACCCTACATACCATGAATCCTGGTCCAGGAGGAGGACTGGTGAGAGAGGTGAGGCCTCCTAGGGGCTCAGCAGCAAAGCGACCACTACGAGGACCTGCCTTGGGCTCCTTCCCTGCTGCCAGTGAGTCAAGAATTTCTTCTGTGTCCTTCACTTCAAGGTCCTCCTGTAATGGGATGAGATAGGGATGTCAGCCATGAAAGAAACTAATGAACAAATATCAGTAATCACAAGAGAAATGATAATAACAACAATATTGAATAATAAAGAAATGATAACCAATAATAATAAAAACTGAAATAAAACAACAACAAAATAAATAATAGTCAGACAAAGGAAGTGGAGAATGAGAAGTCAAAAGAGAGGATCAGGAGGGGAGAAGAGGAGGGGGAGGGGAGGAGGAGGGGGAGGAGGAGGAGGAGGAGGAGAGAGAGGAGGAGAGGGGGGAGGAGGGAGAGGAGGAGGAGGAGGAGGAGGAGGAGAGGAGGAGGAGGAGGAGGAGGAGGAGGAGAGGAGGAGGAGGAGGAGGAGGAGAGAGAGGAGAGAGAGAGAGGAGGAGAGGGAGGAGGAGGAGGAGAGAGGAGGAGGGAGGAGAGGAGGAAGGAGGAGGAGAGGAAGAGGAGGAGGAGGGAGAGAGAGAGGAGGAGAGGAGAGGAGGAGAGGAGGAGGAGAGGAGGAAGAGGAGGAGAGGAGGAGAGAGGAGGAGGAGGAGAGGAGAGGAGGAAGGAGGAGGAAGAGGAGAGAAGAGAAGAAAGAGAGAGAAAGGAGAAAGAGAAAGGGAGAAAGGAGAGGAGAGGAGGAGGAACGGATGATGATGATAATCAAACAAAAATAACATTGACAATAATATATACTTATGATAACTAAAAAATAATGACAATGACATACAACAGAAATATTCCAAGTGCCGCACAAAATTCATAAACAACCTAAAATCAATCAATCCTACACAACTTACATAATAATTGTCGTTGATCTGCATCATGGGAGCATTGACGCACGCCCCGAGACACTCCACTTCAGACAGGTGAAGAGCCCGTCCTTCGTGGTCTCCCCTACTTTGATCCCTAGTTTGTCATGGATTACCTTCATGACCTCATCTGACCCCCGGAGCCAGCATGGGGTCGTCGTACACACTTGGATATGGTACTTGCCAACAGGTTTCTGGTAAGAACAAAGAGTCAGCAATGACAAATAACGATTAAACAATGGCTGTCTTTACAATACAATAGGAAAACTAATAGCAACAACAACAGTAACTGAAATAATAACAGAATCCATTACCTCATGAACATGGTGTAGAAAGTAGCAACCTCATAGACGCGCATGCGGGGCATGTCTAGCATCTTGGCAACAGCATGCATAGCGGTGATGGGAAGCCAGTTTCCAACCTGGCGCTGAGCAAGGTCCAGCAGGGGAATCACAGCCGCTTTTCTGTGGCCTTCTGGGTAAATTGAGATGATCGCCTCTGCCCTCTGTAAATGCAGGAGTCGATGGATACTTTTAATTACATCATCTGACTTCACTTTTTTTTTTTTTTTAAGTATTTGCATAAACAAACAAATAATATATTTTTAACTTTAGAAAAAAAAAAAAAAAAAAAAAAAAAAAAAAAAAAATTCTTTTAAGAGGTGTAATTTCGTACAATCTCAATCTTTACAAATTTTCCCTATGTGCTTGACCCTACACCATTAATTTTTTTTTAAGTAGTAAAAGAAAAAATCCAAATCTTACCTTCAAGTTTTCAGCGGTGAATTCAAATGGCATGTCAATATTGTTATCTTTCGAGTCACGATGCTGAAAGAGGAATGGTGTTTTATAAACCAATATATAAACATTGCAAAGGAAATGTTATTCCCCTAATTATTACTAAGGTATATTTACAGGTTACTGAAAATATTAATATTGAAATTAAAACCACTTTTTGGTGGATCTTAGCAAAATTTATTCATTCTTTTTTTTCTTTGACATGTCAAACCATTTATTCCAAACTATTTTCATTCTCTATTTGCCTTCTTGTAAGCCAAGAGAGATCTGATCTTTTTATCTTTCTTTATCATTGATATGTCAAACACTTTACTCCTAACTATTTTCATTTCATTGCCTTCCTGTAAGCCAAGAGATCTGCGGGGGATTAAAAATTTGTGTGGGAGAAGAGACATGCTAAAGTGGTTGACAAAAACATCTTTTATATAGTACCTATAACTAAAATCACAAAGAAAATCTTTAAAAACTTGATAGGATGCACAACCAAGATGACTGCAACCTTGGAAAATGCAACCATGTATGTATGTATTTATTTACATATTACTATAAAGTAGATATAAAAGTGATTTCTATGTCTGTGTGAAGAATGCTATAATTCTGAGACTTTAAGGTAGTATCCATTAGAAAATACATAATGACTTACCACAAAAAGGCTGTCGCTACATGCTGCTGCACTTCTGTGTACATTTCGCACACTGCGCACCTGTAGAAAAATAATGGAATCAGTTTATTTGTATCATATAATGTCTGTTCAGAACAAGTCTGCATGAAATGATGCTGTGGAGTTCTCAGAAATAAACCTCCCCTAGTCTGTTTGTTTTTTGTTGTTTTTAAAATAAACTGCCAAGGAGGTCAGTAAGTTGTATTTTGACAGAATATACATAAAGAAATACTTGACTTACCTGCATGAGTATAAATTCCCAGGTACTATAGACTATCTTTAATATATGGCCACCACTCATCCCTAAGTATTTACATATATAAGAATCATTGGGTGATAATTCTGTGATTTTCAAGACAAAAAACTTTTCATCTGTTCGTTGAGTATTATGATATGGATCACATGAGTATCAGAAGTGATTACAGTGTGTGATATCACTGAGAATAGCCCCATAGAGAAATGTTTAGTAGAAGGAGTATGGCCTTGAATATCTTCAAAGTAACAAGTAAGCAACCCTACAACCTTAGCCCTGACTATAGAAGGGCATGAAGTATATAAAGGAAATTGCAGGGCAAAATATGAAGCAAAATGAGTTGTATGTACAACACATGCAAAGAACATCACCCTATCACCTTGCTGGAGAATGTGTCCCCTGTAACCCACCTTAAGGGAAGTTACTGGCCCTGCACCCTGGCTTGCAAGGACAAACATCTTCCACATATATATGACAGGAAGGAGCATTGGGCTAATCACAAGACAGGATACAAACTAACCCCGAGACATACCATATAACATAATGCACAGACTGTGCCTATCCAATGGCAAGAACAAGTACACACACAGGTAACAAATAATATTGGAATGCACAGGTCAAAACATCATTCTGATAGACCATATAACCTCAAGAGTCCTAGTGATGGACACAGGAATAGAAGAAAACACAGGAAACTCTGCAGAAAAGACTAGCCTCTACCAGCATGTAATGCCACATACTGACAGGGCATAACAGTAGGGGCATCAGTTTCTCATCCTGAGAAAGATGTGGCTTAATCTTAATGGTACGGATGCACTAAGCTACAGCAAATTGAGGATGCTATTCTTGCACTGGTGAAAAAGTTGTATTTGTCAGCACAAGAAATAATCTGCAAACACAAATAGTAATGCCACAATCAAAGGAAAAAGATCAAGGAAAGCACCACTTACAACATAAACTTAATACTACTAAGTTTCAGCTCTGTCTTGCTGCTCATACCATGGTGAAGATAATGTTTGCCAGGGGGGTATTCCCCTAATCAACCCCTCAGGCAGTTGGGCATACCCAGAGAGGGAAACTTTAATTATTGAAATTTTCTGACATGGCATTAGGGACTTTTTGTTTCTGACTCTGTACTGTAAAGAATTACCAAGATATGCTACATGAGTCCAGAACAGTAATTACACAGGGTCTACCAGCAGCCCGATGGCATTGCTTTTAGATGTCAAAATATAATGACATATGCTTCATCATGCATGGTATAAGTAAAAGATATTTGTCTTCCACCACAGGAGTTGGAACCCCCTGCACTACAAATGGAGCAGGCTCTTTTCATACACTTCACTGCACAGTGCATATTCATCCTTACACTTTAGCCTTCAATTTCTCTGATATACATTAGGGTAAGTATCCTACTCCATGTCACAAAATCTATTCAACAATCTAAACTGTAACTAGGCATGTCTATTGGGCACTTCCCAAGGGGAGGGATAATGGAGGGCTGTCTCCTATCACCCTCCTTGAGATACATTATTCTCACTACAGTATGCAAGCAAAATGGAGCTGAAAGTCAGGAGCACTGAGTGGACTTGGGCTGTGAACAACACTTTCCGCAATCTTTTTCCTTTATTCATGGTGTAACCATATAAACG
>NW_020871005.1:268836-281336 GCF_003789085.1 Penaeus vannamei | reverse complement strand
AAAGGGGGGAGGGTGAGAAAACGGAGAGAAAGGATACAACAGGGAGGGAAAAATCTAGGTTCAGGATTGGCTCAGTAAGATTGAATTGGCCCTGGTTTACATCCAATTTGATGGGAGCTCCACTAAGGCCCAGTTAAGCCTGTCTCTAAAAAAACAAACTTGCAAATCAACATCAAATGCTATATCATTTGCTTGTCTGTCTACAAAATATACAACTAGGGACTTTTTCCATCACTCTACGCATTTCGAGTATTGAGTAATAAGCCATGTAATCCCCTCAGGCATCCATAAATAAAAAGAAATTATTGTTTGTATGATTCCCTATAGTGAATAAATATATTTCTGACTGAAAATTTTGGATGATTCAAACCAATATTAATGCTACTGTAATAACTAAAAGTTCTAAATGAAATCTGATGACTAAACTTTTTCAAATCTGATCATATCATCAAGTTTTATTTACCATTCATCACAAAATGCATCTCTCTCTCTCCTCCCCCCCCCCCCTCTTCTCTCTCGTCCTCATCGCATTCTCTATCTCTCTCTCTCTCTCGGTCTCTCTCCTCTCATCTCGTCTACATCCGTCGTCTCCGTCGAATCTCTCTTCGTCTCGTGAATCTTCCTCTCGTGAGGCTCGTCTCTACAGCAGCACAACTCATCACACACACTCTCACAGATCAGTAGGTGCACAGCTTCGGTTGCACGGACTTCGCAACGAGCAGTCGACAGCGAGTTTCTTAGCGACACGACACTGTAACTCACGTGGTCGTCTCACCAAACTATTCACGACTGCACTCACACAGCACAGGCACAATAGGCACACACAGCACACGCACATCACACACACACTACACAACACCCACACACACCCCACCCACATCCACAGGCGACAGGGGCGCTCGGCACCGGAGGTAGGTCACCACGACACGACTATCAGGCATGGGAGCGATCCCGCAGGTTTGACACAGTCAGCTCACACGCGACACGCAGTGGGCGCGCAGGCGAAGAAACACACACACACACGCTGCACGCTGCGCACAATACAGCGAAGTGGGCGCACATCAGCGCCATAGGCAACCAATCGGGCACGTCACAAAGTGAGGACACGCTCGAAATCCACACACCACACACAAGCACCGCACAGGTTCCACACGCGGGCGGACGAGGCATTCGGTGGCAAGGGTACTGTTGTTTTGATCTGACAGCCTACTACCATACAATTTGCGTGGTAATACAGGGTAATGTATAAATGGCCACAGCCAATGACCGGTCACAAGAGAGTACTGAATAAAATCGTGCTAAATCTATGAATGGCGCAAAAGGGTGTGCTAAACGCAGAGAGCCAACGATTCTGTGGCAGACATGGAAGAGGCTGTGACGTGGCAGGAGCAGCGACAGTGGCAAAACACGTGTTCCAAGGCAGCACGCGAGCATAATGTAAATAGGGTTTCACATATATGTAAAGTCGAACAGTTGATCAGTCATGAATTTCTCGGAAATGTCCTAGAGCCTATTCGCTGGGCTCTGGCTCATGGCTAATACAAACCTAAGTCCACATTAAAGTTCCCCGTTACAATCGCAAAAAGGCGGACCCGTGCAGCCTATCATAACGTGGAGTGTGAGGACGATTGGGCGGGTGGTCCGAGTCGTAGTGTTGGTTGGAGCGGAAGCATATGACGTAGGACCAACGTATGAGCGCAGCTGGCGAACTGGGCGCGCCAAAAAGTATGGGTGACAGATTAGATATCAGCGTTCAGAATAAGGGGGAGGTGCATTGTAAGTTGGCACTCAGGTCAATATTAATAAGAGAAACACGGGTTGTATATGAGTCTATTACAAGAGCGAGAAGATCGAGAAAATGGGGAAAGGGGAGAGGGGATAGGAGGAAGGTGGAACGAATGAAGAAAGGGGGAGGGCAGGAGGAGAATGCAGTGAGAGGGGCGAGATAAAGGGGAGGAGGGGCGCGGAAGGGAGAAAAGAGGCAGACATGAGACGGGGGGGACGACGTAGAAGAAAGATAAGAAGAGGGAGGACAAATAAAGAAATAAGAAGAGAGAAAGGGAAAAGGTGAAAGAAAAGGAGAAAAAGGGAAATGAGGTGAGAGGAGGGGAGGGGTCAAGAAACAAGAGGAGAGGTGAAGAGAGAGAGGGCAAGAGGAGAGGAAACAAGTGAAGAGAAGAGACGAGAGGAGAGAAGAGAGGTGAGGGAGGAGGGAAGATGACACCTCTACCTTCTTTAAACATCAAAACCTTTTTTTTTTATCCTGATACATCAAAAACATAAAAAAAAAGACAAAAACAAAAATGTTTATATCACTATTCTGATATCTGGCGAGATGTCACTTCCTTCCTATCCCCCAACTCTGGTTTAGTTACACATTCAACAATCATGTGGAATAATCATAATATATACTTGGATAAAAGTTTAATGAAAAATAAATTATTAAAGACTGTTTCCTCAAACTTTAAAATATCTAAGGAATGCAAGAAAATCAAAACAGCAAATCAAATTAATATTATGCAAATTGATACCAAGAGAAATCAGATATGAAAACAAAATAAGAAAGAATCAAACTAACTGAACAAAGGATAGGATGACCCAATACTTTAAAATATTGTTCTAATAACAATGATCCAATAAAAATACTGTACAGTACAACTAATCATAATTTCTACATGTTACAAATCAAGATACCATGCTCTTATGTCAATATAACCTAAATCAATTACTTTCTCTAAGTTCCATCATAAACCTAAGACAACAATATATTAATCTATCTCTAAATCTATGTTATCTTCTTACATCTCAAAAAAAAAAAAAAAACTATCAAAAATATAACTAGTACCAAACTACATATATGACTGTTAACAGTACATCATATACCTTATCAAAGTCATGCATCTTGATAACAAAACTGTTTAGTATGTCAGCAATATGATTAAATAAGCCTATTACATCTGGCTGACAATAAAAAGGGTTACATCTTTTACCTGCAAAGAAAGTTTTACTCCATCCATACATAAATGTGTGTGTGGTGTTGTGTGTGTGTGTGTGTGGTTGTGTGTGTGTGTGTGTGTGTGTGTGTGTGGTGTGTGTGTGTGTGGTGTGTGTGTGTGTGTGTATGTGTGTGTGTGTGTGTGTGTGTGTGTGTTGTGTATGTGTGTGCGTGTGAGTGTGCGTGTGAGTGTGTGTTGCGTGTGTGTGTGCATGTGTGATTGCGTGGTGTGCAGTGGTGTCATGTCATGTATGTGCATGTGTGATTGCGTATGTGCATGTGTGATTGCGTATGTGCATGTGCGTATTGTGTATTGTTGAGTGTGTGATGTGCAGTGTTGTGATGTATGGTGCATGTGTGTATGTGTGCGTGTGTGTATGGTGGGTGTGTGTATGTGTGTGGGGTGTTCGTGAGGGGGGGGGTGTACGGTGTGTGGGTGGTTCGTGGGTAGGTGTATGTACGTTGTGTGGGTGTACGCGGTGTGTGGTGTACGGGTGTGTAGGGTGTACGCGTGGTGGGGTGTACGCGTGTAGGGATGTACGCGAGTTGTGGGTGGTAGGGGTGTGTGGTGGGAACGCGTGTGTGGGGGTGTACGCGGGGGGTGGTGGGGTGGGGGGGGGCGCATGTGTGTGTGCGTGAGTGTGTGTGAGTGAGCGAGAGGGTGAGTGTAAATTGTGAATGTGAATGTGAATGTGTAATGTGAGTGGTGAGTTGTGTGTGGAGGTGTGTGCGTGTGAGGTGGAAGTGATTGTGTGGGTGCATATGTGTGGCACGACAAGTGTAACGAAGCACAAATATGAAGCGTAAATACGAAATGGATCGAGGTACTACACAAAGTTGAGATAAGAATTACTATAAACATTTCTAGTAGAGAAAAAGCAGTGCTTCAAAAGTCATATAGCATACACAAAAAGCTTTGTGATCATGCTAAACAAGGGTATCACTGGCAGGCATATAATCAGCAAATACTTCTTTCAAATAAAGACACAGGCAATAAAAATAATGCAAATTTCAATCAAAGAAAGAATATCATACTTTACTTAAAAATGACTTAAAGTGAAAGGATACATTTAACACCTGACTACTGGAAAACAGTAAAACAAGCTCAATAAGTGTTATACTGTCTTTACACGTCCAAAATGAAGGGAAAGTATGTTATCATTTTCGAGGTATCATTTAAATCATAGCTATCTTGCAAAGACTGACCTTTGTCCATTTATTTACTTTTCTCTCCTGATTCTCTCTTCTTTCAGTCCCCTTATTTTTTCTACCATATTTAGTGAGCTTATATAACAGCGCAAAAAACAAACTATAAATTATCACGCCCTCTTCTAAAGTTTTACATTTTCTTGTGCTTGCTTTATCTCCCTCAACAATTTCTATAATCTTTAGCATTATAGAAATTGTCATCACCTTAAACAAATCTTTTCCTGGCACAGAAGAGGAAACAAAATCAATCAGCTGACTTTCTATTGGATTTGTCCTTGAAATATCAACCTTTCAACTACTTTACCTTTTGTGGCAAGTCTTCCGTTTATTCCAAATTTTCTTACTCTATGCAAGTCCTATTCCACAAATAACTTTCGCTATCTGTAGGGAAGGTTTCCCTTTTGCAATACCCTAGTATATAATATATGGAACACTAGATAAATTTCTTTGTTAATGTATCCCATTCACTGCAAAATCACTTTTTAACCTTGAAACAGACGTTGCATTTCTGTGACACTTTCTTATGCCAACCTCATGTGATTTATAACCAACATTTATTGCATTTCTTCCTGTCCTGGCAAGATGCAAGTCTCAACAGAATTAGTAATCATAAATCAGTAAATACTCAGCCAGAAAGATTCTACGTGATCCAACACATCTAAGTAGAAAAAAAAAATTATCAAAAAAGAAAAATTATAAAGATAAAAACCAAAATAATTTTTCTAAATCATGAACCAGGACGAGAAAATGTGCAATGGAAAATGTTAGTGAGGCACACATATTTCACGGTCATTCTTACCCACAGCTCCTGCTGCTCAGCCACAGTGTCGGGAAACAATAATAAAAAAAGACGAAGAAAAAAAAACAAAGAAAACAAATAAGTCACGGAATATGGGGGAGATCAGGGAAGGGGAAGGGGAGGAACTTATTACCCCTGTTTTTGATGGTGATAATTCTTAAGTCAACTTAAACATGCCTAGTATTACCTTAACAAGAACCCAAACTCATTATTAAACTGGGTGTGTAATATAAAATATAAATGGTGCACAATAATCCATCCAAAATAACAACTGCAAACCAGAGGAAGTACATTAAACATCTGGATTATGGTTGCATCACATGAAACAAAACTGCTTAGCACAAAACAAAACAGATATTTCATAAATATAAAGGCTATACATCAAGGAACTCTCTCTCTCTTCATAGTGTTAAACACCTGTATTGTACATATCTAACAACTAATATATCTACCATGGCAAGACATTATTAAGTAAAATATCATCCTTTCAAAATTCTTAAAACATGATCTCTCCTCCAGATTTTTTTGTTTGTGTATGTACTAACCATATATTAAGTTGTTTCTATCTTTTTTTTCTTTCTTTCTTGTCTAACAATTCCTTGATGTATACCTCTCACATTCAAAATAAAACTATTGCCAAGTAACTCAACAGAAAATCAACTAATATGGACTGATAAAGAAAAAAAATAAGAAAAAAAATACAACACAGAAAAGCACTACATAAAAACTAAAACATAGTGCTAACTGAACCTCACTTGCCAACACATATTTTCTTGTTAATAAAATCAAATGTTGAGTAACATCATGTGTTATCATGTGTTTCCTGGCAGTGAGATATCTTCATAGTACTACGAGCATCATGACACAACAGCACACTGTAGCAATTATGAGGCATGCTTGTTTCTGTAAAACAGGCACTTACCGGATTGTGTCTAAGCTGTGCTGTGCGGGCAAGTGAGGCACCACTTACGTCCACATCAGCATTATCCTGGTAGCTGCTGCCGCTGTGTGAATTACAACAAGAGTTACCCATACATAATTAACACCGTTGTGTATAGATTTTGCCATCTTTCCCACGTTCAAAAATGTTCTCTTCTTCATCCTCTTAATCACAAGAATCATTCTATTGATTTAAAATCATAGAGCCTTTGCTATGTCATTACAACTTAAAAAAATGTAAAAGCTCTTTCATTCTGTAAATAAAGGTGGTAATTGCTTGAATTTAAAAAACTTTATAACAAATAATAAATAGCAAGGACTAAATCTTGATTTACATTTCATATTTCATTCTATTACCAACAAAAATATATTTTCAGTAGTCAATAACAATTCTCAAACAGAACAGTCTTGAATAATAATAAACTTTATTACTAATACAACTTAGATGTAAAAAAAGAATAGGGAAAAAAAAGTTACCTGACTTTTGCATTTTCATAAGTTGCAGTTCGTGACTGTGCAAACATATCAAAGTCTGCATCTTCATTTTTCTTCACTTTAGGAGAGCTTCCAACAGCTGAAAGGAGAGGAAGCACAAGTATTTTATATCCTACAATCTGAATTTTAAACACAAAAAAATGAAAATCCCACCATATTTCATCCTCTATCCCTCTGAAGATAAGCAAGTGGCAAAATTGAAATCTTCCTTGACCATCACTGCCTGCAACGACTTTTCCAGCATACTGCAGAAGAGTGCCCAGACTTGATCCTAGAACACTTAGGTAATAACAAAGATCAGACTAATATGATGATGTGTAGCCAGGATAAATTAAAAGTAACAACAGCCTATACATCTTCCTATCAAAAATTAACTTATCAACATGTCTTCCTACTAAATGCTTTCTTACTAATGTTAAAAATTAAGTTTATTCCAAGTTGCAATACATAAAAAGAGGCTATAAACAAGACTAGACACCTCAGGATCCTGCACCCATGATCTTTTTCAACAGGTCAAAAGGGATCATTCTATCTTTTTTTAAGTACTCAAGGTACTTAAAAAGATTGGAAGCACCTCTGCAAAAAGCAAAAGCAAAATTGACTTTTTCCTAGAGTATGCTCATGCTTATTTATATGGGTCAGCTTGCTATAATTCAGAAAATACTGATATTTTTTTACTTCTGGTAATTATAACAACATTGATTAAATTGCATAAATAATTATTTTTCTACTCTGGTACCTGACACCATACCCTCCCTGCCTAAATGTCATGTCATTTGGCTTTCCCCCTTTTTCACTTCTGTAAATATGTGCAATAAGTTATGCAAAATGTTGTCTTTATATATTTTCTTTGAAAAAGGTTCATTAAAAATGATGGCAAAAAGGGAGGAGGAGGAGGAGGAGGAGGAGGAGGAGGAGGAGGAGGAGGAGGAGGAGGAGGAGGAGGAGTAGAGAAGGAAAGAAGAGAAGAAGAGAAGAAGCTACCAATATGATTTTACAGAGTAGCTACCTTTCTTTTAATTTTTTTAACATAAAAACAATCTCACATTACAACATATAGACATTTTCCTTTCTACAAAAAACAATAAAAATGTTTATCCCTGCATGTTAATTATAATAAAGCATTCTTTTTCTTATTTATAAGTCTAAGAAAATGATAACAATTATAATAACAATAATCAAAAGAAACAATCTAAGACAAAAAATAAGCATAAAAATAAAAATAAGAGGGTGGGAGGAGAGGAGGAACAGGATGAGGAGGAGGAAGAGGAGGAAAATGAAAAGGAGAATGAGATAAAGGAGAAGGAAGAGGAGGAGGAAGGGGAGGAAGAGGAAGAGGAGGAAGAGAGGAAAGGAGGAAGAGGAGGAAGAAGAGGAGGGGGAGGAAGAGGAGGAAGAGATAGATGAGCAAGAGGAAGAAAAAGAGGAAGAAGAAGAAGAGGAGGAGGAGATAGTAGTGTTAGTGGCAGTGGCAGCGGAAAAAGAAGAGAAGATGAGGGAACAAAAAGGAAACTTACTAAGACCGGCTAGCTGGGCCGAGGGAGGTTCGTCAGCCAGATCAATCAAGGACACCTCCGCTTGTGGAGCTCGCTGCGGGGGTGGAATCTGGGGGGGCTGCTGCGTAGGGGGGACCTGCTGGGGGGATCTCGTGGGACTGCTAATGCCCTTCACCTTGCTCATGTGACGGTCATATCTGTGTGAATTCAGCAGAGTTGCAAAGACGAATATTAATGAGTAAGAGATTGTGAGTTTACTTGATTAATGAATAGATAATGCAAACTTCTCTTGGCAAAGGCAGGTATCAAAAGCGAGTATGTATAGGAAAGACAGAAAGGACAGATGATAAAAGAATGAGAAGATAGACAGAGGACACAAAAAACAAGGAAAAGAAAAGGAAAGGAAGAATTTTTTTTTTAGCAATACTCAGGAAGAATACAATACTGTATGAAAATATTAAATTTCCTTTAATACTTCTGTAACAACAAAAATCTACAATTGCACAGATAACTGATTGATCCACAGAAAATAATCCTTATAGTTTCAAAAGGAAACCAACAGCATTTGGAAACTACTAACAATTGTTGTTTTCCTTACATAGTTAGACATATTAAACTAATTATAACTAATGAATGTATCTATCTATATTCCGTTAAAAAAATTTAACTCAATAAAAATATTGCATAAAATATTAATTCAAAAAAAATTTAGTAAGAACTCTCACAACTGATATTTTTGTAGATACAAATACAAGTCTCAAACCTTAGGAAAAGATTATTAAGGTTGTCATTTATACGCAGTAAGTCAGCTGTGAGAAGGTCATCATTCACACGACCAACAAGTTCTACCACACGTTGCTGCATTGCTCGGCAGGTTGCATGTAATTCCTTCAGAATACAAAACAAGTGAATTAAGAATAGAGTGTAATGATTCATCTCAACAAAAATATAAATGTCAACTGTTCACTAATACAAGTTCAACTTTTAAGAACAATTATAATGAAACAGAGTATTCTATAACAAATTATTTGTGTCTATCAATCCTTTAAATTCACCTGCAGCAGCTGAGCATCATCCTGGTGCTCCTTGCCTGGTGAAAGTTCAGACAACATCTCAGCTAAAACTTTTGCATTTGACTCCACGACATCTAGTTCGCTGTGCAGCTTGGCTCGTTGTTCTGCTGTTAGGGTGACAGGTGCAGCTTGAGGAGGTGGAGGCTGGTGAGCTGCTTGACGTCGAGGGGAAGTGGGTACTCCAGTGGGCACACGAGGAGGACGAGGTTCTGGAGCTGCTACCGTCTAAAGAAAAAATAGAAAGTAATACATACAACAACAGTCACAATAACAAATAACCAGAAAATGACACACTCAGCACATTCTACATTTTCTGATTTTTAGGTGGACAAAGAAAAGAAGAGGCATTAGAAAAGGAAAAGGAGGAACAGAAATAACAAAAATTAATAGATCATTTTTTTTATTCAAAGCACAAAGGAAAAAAGCAAAAACAACATACCCGCTGTGGAGTCAGGATGGGTGCCATGGTGTCAAGATTGGTCATGGGGAACTCCACACCTTTGTGCTTCAGGTCAGCATACACCTGCAAAGATATTCAACTTTACTACCAGTATATTTGCAAATACTTCTTTATTGTTTGTGGATTATCTTAATCCTTTAGTTAGTCCTATTCAGGCCTCTTTATTAGCATTTGGCAGGATTACTCTGCCCATCCCACCCTACTCCACTCTCCCCCTCCCAACCCAACCCCACCCCACCTGCCTCATCTTCCTACCTCTTATGCCTCTCTTCCTCCCAGCACAAGCTAAAGAAATTGTTTTCCCCTCCCTTACCTCATTGCCTATCCATGGTTTCCTTCGCACCTTCCTCGTCCACCCTTTGCCTACTAAATACTCCTAAACTTTGTTGCTTTTCTGAACAGCACACTGCATAATCATGCAATCTCACAGACCACTTGTTAGCTATCTCACAGACCACGCTGGTTTGCATGTGTTTGCCATGAGGATTGTGACCCCTCATGGCGCAATTCTAAATATACATCCCATGTGGGATATAGCATACTGCATGATCATGCAGTCTCGCAGACCATGCTGATTTGCGTGTGTTCACTATGAGGCTTGTGACTCCTCATGGAGCGATTCTAAATATACGCCCCACGTGGACAGCCACCGCTTGTGCCTGCCAGGGTCAGATATAAGGACAACTCAACTTGACCTCTCACTCATCCGTTCACCAGTAGCTAACCTGCTGACCACTCTCCCTCTGCACGGCTGCGCCCTCGCTAGGGCTGGAGGCTGCGGGTATCACAGGCACCACGTCACATATCATGTTCTATTCAATTCATGTGATCAGTCTTCTTAACCCATTTATGATGGGTGTCCCACGTATGAGATACCCGGAAAAATAAACATTACTGGGCGTCCCACCAGTTTGACATGGGATCAGAGCTCATGCTCCAAATATGTCATGGTCCGCGGCCGGCGCTTGGGCAGATTCCAGATTTTCAGCTTCAAAATATACCACTGTTAGTGGGTTAAAAGTGTATCACTTTTGCCCACCAGTATCAATATGAGAGGTTCATAACCTTTTATATGCTGCTTGGCATCTCATCACATGAGAATCTTTTACTTGTGTGAGAAGACAACTTCTCTAAACTCCTAAGAACATACTTACCATTAATGAACTCTGAAAATCTGAGCATTATCGGGTCTATAGGGAACATGGACTAGCTGAGGAACTTGTCGTTTACTTGATTAACTCAATTTACTTTAACCTTTAACAAAGCTATATACTTATAATCACCTGTAATACTGAAAAAAAAAAAAAAAAAAAAAAAAAAAAAATCTACATAACAATCAATATGAGCATATACAGAATAATATCCATAAATAAATATAACATAAAAACAAAAACCTCTCTGCAGGAGCATATCTAGTTAACCATTTATTACATTACAGTTGAACAAAAATTAGAAACTATGTAACACAACCAGTCTACACAAATCAAAAAGAAACAAAATTTAACCAAAATCTTTTGCATGAGAATACTTCTCACCTGACTAACTCCCGCAAGCTCAGGCTGGTGACGGAAAGCATCAGCCCAGGACTGGATAAGTGACAAGACTTTCTCTTGTACTGCCGGTGGTGGCTCGTTCTTGGGACCTGAGATGGTTGAAGTATCTACTGAATTTCCCCTTTCTATCACAAACTCTTTCATCGATTTTCCATTTCTAAATTTAGTACTTGTACTATCAAAAGTGTAAGCTAGTTAATTCAATTTTGAAATCAGCAAATAACCAGGAAATTCATCCCAGCTAAAATATTTCAAGATGATTTTTTTCTTTTACAATATCTAAATAGAAAAAAACATATAACATTAATTCTTTTTTTTCAACAACTAAATCAATACAAGACTTCTTAAGAAAACAGGTCTAAATACAAGCATCATTTTCTAAACCTCTACAAAATGTTTCTAAATACGTATTTGAGTAAAACATAAATAACAATAACAGGTTCCATGATAACATTCTAATAACAATCATAACCATAAACCAGGGCTGTCAAACTCATTTACCCCAGGGGGCCACATATCACCATAGTATTCTGTATACAGGTGTGATAATCATGAGTCGACTTGAAAATATTGCCATATGGTAGATGTGAAAGCATAGAAGGCTATGTCATTCAATGCAAAAACACAGTAATAGAACAAAAGTAATTAAAAAAACAGTAAGAGTGTAAGTGATAGTCTTAAAAGACAGAGGACTGGTTAGTTAACGATCTAAAATGGCCGATTATAAGACAAACAGCAAATATGACTCAGGCCACATATTTGACACCTCTGCCATGAACACTAATTTCTTGGATACAAAAAACCTCATTGAATTGGCATTATATTCTATTTTAAGTTTCTGATGGAAACGTGCAAGAATCTTCAGAGGTCTATATATACTACTAATAAATTTTTTTTACTTACAGCATGGAACAAACTTACCTATAAGTTTAACCAGTTCTTGTACAAAATCTTTGCTACAGACAAGGACATGGAAACGCTTGTCACAATTCTTGACACAAGTCTCTAGTACCTGTAAATCAACATAAATACAAAATGAAACACTTTCAAACCAATAACAATTCAATGACTAATCTACATTTGAATTTCTATTTAACCTTTTGCTTCCTCCAAAAACTAAACTATATAATCAGTAATAACAAAATAGAAATACTATTGAGGCTTAAATTCTAATAATGAACCAGAAACATATAGAAAAACTCTTTTCTACTTGAAATGAATAATATCAACATGAGTTCCCCTCCTTTTACCTTACACTACTTCACAATATCAAACACACATCTCGCATTTTTCAAACACACTCCACCACTGTTACAAATCAACAACTCGGTGCATACTAACTGTCAGAGTGTACATGACCACACTATAGTTCTTGGGCTGGCTCGTGAGACGCTTCCTGATTGCCTTGACAGCATCCCTGGGGCCCTCCTCGGATTCATTAATCAAGTCGCACACCTCCAAGTTCAGCCCCCAGTCTTCGG
>NW_020871005.1:258836-263836 GCF_003789085.1 Penaeus vannamei | reverse complement strand
CATAGTAAAAACCTACAAGAGTTAGAGAACATTTTAGTTGTTACTACATCCGATGAGGAATCTCTTAACAGATTGAATCATTGCTTTCCTAATGTTAATGCTGTGGCACTGTTTCTTTTTACAGAGCACAGCACACTACAAAAATCTTCTATTTCCGGTTAATAATGACTTACTGACATCAATGTTTCCTTTAAACAAGGCAAATATACAAGAAATTTTAACTTTAATAGCTGACTGAATATTGGGAAACTATCATATAAAAATTTTATGATTTTCACCATGTTAAATGAGTCTGGGAGCAGAGGACGCAAGACAACTGGTCAGTAAATTACACATCCAATTCCGACAACCACTCCATAGGTCTCACAAACCCAAACACCAGCTATACACTCTAATAATGTGGAACTGTACAGTAAGAATCTCTTAAATGGTCAGGGAAACTTTTAAAAATAGAATCTCTTGAATGGACAGGGACACTTTTAATGAAAAGTAAGAATCTCTTGAATGGACATGGAAATTTTTATTAAAATATTGATTATGACCAGGTTGCCGATACCTATATATACATGGAAATAACAACTTTTATACCTACATCTTTATTGGATTGTATTTAGCCACATCTAGTTCCGTATTTGCATAATATTTTGCCAAAACAGACATACCAGAAAAATATGCATTTTGCAAACTTCGCTGTGCATTCCTATCATTCATACTTGCCACCATAAATTATTTAAAATAAACACTCAATCTTATCTCTATGCAAATATGATGACTCTTGCACTCGGTACATTGATTGTCTTCTTTGTTTTTCAAAATGATAGGCTTAATCTAGTTCATAACAATTTTTCTTAAGATCTTACTAACATAACTTTTGCAGTTTACTTTCCTTTAGGGACTTCTGAAACATGATTTGCATTTTTATTTGTTCAGATTAATCTCTGTCACAACTACCAATAAAAAATAAATAAAATAAAAAAATAAAAAAAGCATTCTCTAATATCAATTACTTGTTTGTTCAGATTTTCTTGATATTCACTGACTTTCACTTCGTAGGTGGGACTTGAATCCCTTTTAGTATTTTCGTGTCACTACTTGCAGAATTAATTTCTTTGTTTTCTTTTTCTTTATCACACTTTTATTGTCAAACCTGACATTCCTTTCCTGTTCTTTGTAACTCCTTCTGGTTTTAAAATCATGAGGAACTTTAGACTGTCAGTAAAATGTAAAAGTAATTTCTATCAAACAATTCAGGAATATGAAGTGAAACCATACAAACACAGAAAGGATGAAAAAAGAAAGAAAAGAAAAAAATATAATTAAATACATGACTACATATAATACAGGCACACATACACTTAAAACCGGTATTCAAGTTCATACAATATCTTTCAAAGTGTCTCCATATAACAATGCTAAAACTCATTTCAATGATGACATTTATTTCTGAAACATTGCTGTCACTCGCAAAACAGAGCATAACTGCAGAGGTTTTAAGATGATATCACCCGACAAATGCAAGAAGAAAGAAAAGTGTTCCCATTCAATCCATTTCATTGAACCTTCAAGAATCTATCAAGTAGTTTTCAAATATATCATACTTGATGCCTCTAAACACTTGTATCATGTCTCTGTCTCTATCTATTACCAAGTAAATGTTACAACCTTATTCAGAATGCCCCGTCTACACCTGTCTCAATGAAAATATGTAGCAGGAATTAAATGGAATTATTAAATCAATGGAATGTTTCATCTGTCAAGTCACATGATCAGTTATCTAGATCATCTTTCACCCTCGTGAGCCTGAGATCTATTGATTCATGTAAACAGGATCAGAAATACACATAAACAGAATGAAAGAACATCTAAATTGCACGAAAAGACATCTAAATACATAACAAATGCACTGATAAACTTAATAAAAAGAGGGTTTGCTGTTCAACATTTCTCTATGTGCAATTGCGTAATACATTCCACTCTTCATTAATATCATTCTACCCCTTTGAGTGTCCTTAATTCACACTCTACAAGAGGGCACGATGTCAAACAAGGGATAATCCAGATCCATAAGAAAATAGAGACCATGATTTTAATTGATATTCGCGACTCGACAACTCGAGAAAGAGCAGACGACATCAGCTGACTCATATGACAGCTTCCCAAACCATGTAAACAACTCTATTTTCTCGCTCATTTCCACATAACACACAACTTATCACCCACTCACGATATTCACCATATATTCATACACGTCTTGGACTAATTTTGACCTAGGTAATTATGCCTAGGTGTTAATAATTACCGATTTTCTGGCCCACAGGCGTCGCAAACGGGTTGCCTCCAAAGAACGACATTTTGAAGTGTGACGTCACTGCCTCATTCACTCTTAATGAAATTTTTGAAATACTTTTTTTCGTCTTGTTCTCTTTCAATATATGTAGTGTCTCCGCTGTCGATCCAAAGCCAAAGAAATGAGCGAATGAATCTCCGTGTCTGCTTTACTGTAATATCATAGTAATATGATATATTTACTTGCGATATATATTTCCGGAAACTTTCACTGGTGTTGCCATTTCGCAATTTGTAAAGGTTATTTACGCATGACTAAAACACGTTCTGATAGCCTTGTACAATGGACGACTGACTGCACTTTAAATACTTACCGAAAAAGTCTATCATGCTGTAAACCTGCTCGTCTGTCTCTTTGGCTGTCAGTTTGTCTGTTTCAATCTGTCTCCTTGGCTGTCAGTTTGTCTGTGTGTATCTTTCTCTGTCTGTCTGTCTCTCTCTCTCCTCTTTGTATATATATATATATATATATATATATATATATATATATATATATATATATATATATATACACACATACACACACACACACACACACACACACACATATATATATATATATATATATATATATATATATATATATATATATATATATGTATGTATGTATATGTATATATATATATATATATATATATATGTACACATTTATACGTATATGTACTCATACACACACACACACACACACACACACACACACACACATACATATATATATATATATATGTGTGTGTGTGTGTGTGTGTGTGTGTGTGTGTGTGTGTGTGTGTGTGTGTGTGTGTGTGTGTGTGTGTGTGTGTGTGTGGTGTGTGTGTTGTGTGTGTGTGTGTGTGTGTGTGTGTGTGTGTGTGTTGTGTGTGTGTCTGTATGTGTGTGTTACCTGTTGTGTTCCTGTTGCAGGAATCTCATATCAATCATCCCTCGATAAGGATGCTTACATCTCTTCAGTTAGTGATTTATTAACTAAAGTAGGGTTTCTCGAAACTGCGTATATTATATCCTGATATCTTATGACTATTTATGCTGCTATCTTCGTGAAATATGCGTCATCCTTGTTTCTCATTCATTTATCTTAACTTCACTCGTACATCTCATTCACATAATTTTTGTTTTGAGCGTTCGCAGCAACTAATAAGATCTTAATGCCTATTGAGCAATTAAATATGATCGATGAATGCTTCATTTATTTCCAACAATAAATACCACATCCTTATAGCGTATGTAAGTGTTTCGTTCAAGGAGCATGTATATATAGTCGCCCAACCGGCGTGCTAACATCCGTAACGATAAGGACTTAGTGCAAAGGCTTCAGTAATTTCTTTTTAAATATTTATTTCAACTTACAAACATCATGAGACAAGAAATGTCAAAGTTGATATAATAATTCACAACCGCATATCTTCATAAGGATACACGAATAATATATAAACGATCTGTATTTAAAATTAAAGTTTTTTTGTTCTTTTTTTCGATCAGTATGCGTCACAGTCACCGCTGGTTCACAGGTGGTATGCATCAGTTTGTCAGCATCAGTCACGCGGTTCCTGTTGCTGCTTATGTGGTTGATGAGAAGACAAATTCTGTAAATTATATAAATACAGTGATTGAAAACCATGTAAGAATTATAGATCTGTAAATCTTCAGTGCATGGGTGTGTATGTAAACATCCACACCCTTATAGACAGTGCATGTTTATATATAGAATGTACTTCTCTCTCTCTCTCTCTCTCTCTCTCTCTCTCTCTCTCTCTCGCCTCCTTTTTTTCTCTTTACTTCCTCCTCTCTATGTCTCTCTCTCGGCTCTTTTTTTTTCTCTCTATCGCCTCCTTCTCTCTTAGTTTCTCTCTCTCTCCCTACATTCCGTCCGTCTGTCTGTCTGTCTGTCTGTCTCGCCTTTCTTTTTTCTCTCTTGCCTCTCTTTTCTCTCTCTCGACTCTTTTCTCTCTCTCTTCGACTCTTCTCTCTCTCTTCGCCTCTCTTTTCTCTCTCTCTTGCGCTTCTCTCTCTCTCTCTCTTTTCTCTCTCTCTTGCGCCTCTCTTTTCCTCTCTCTCTTGCGCCTCTCTTTTCTCCTCTCTCCTCTCTTTTCTCTCTCTCTCTTGCGCCTCTCTTTTCTCTCCCTCGCCTCCCTTTTCTCTCTCTCGCCTCCTTCTCTCTTATTTTCTTTCTCTCTCCCTACTTTCTCTTTGTCTGTCTGTTTGCCTCTCTCTCTCTTTTCCCTCTCTCTTCTCGTTGTCTGTCTGTCTGTCTGTCTGTCTGTCTGTCTGTCTCTCTCACACGCTCCCTACCTCTCCTCTCCCTTCCTCTCTCTGCTCAAGGAAATTCACGAATGCCCCTACCTGTTAGTCATGCAGAAGCGGCATGGCGTCGTACACAAGCTGTCTCTGTCTCGCCGTGAGGGTCGTAATTTCCTCCACTCGACTGCGATGTCTCGCCCACTCAATCCTGCGAAAAGGGAAGTCAAGCAAGGAAATTAATTAATTTCAGGAATGAGAGCTTCGTTGATAGAATTCACGGGAGTCTGACTTATTTTCCCGCAGTCTATATTCCTAGATTCTAGGTACACGATGATGACAAAATTCGTCAGCTGATTCATACTATCTGAATTAAATTAATGCGTTGTTTACATGTTGTCGATTATCTACTTGGTATTACA
>NW_020871005.1:246336-253836 GCF_003789085.1 Penaeus vannamei | reverse complement strand
TTCATCTTATCTAGAAATATGTCTGTACTGAGGACGTGCTAAGAAGTCTTGTGGTAAATGTTTGCACGTGTCTATATTAAACATTTGTAAACACGTCTGAAGATTGGTCTGCTTTACCTGCTCACTTTGCTTTCATCAAATAACAATTACGTTGTTTCTTATCAAGGTTTGATAAAATTGACTGGATAAGGAAAAGCTAAGTAACTGTTGATAACTAACCCTTGTAATATCTAGCTATGAAATGTGATAACGGTGAATGACTGAGTTAAAATAACATACCCAGCAGAATACGATAACTTCATTCTACTGGCAACGGAATAACATTGTGGAATTATATCAAATAATTCACATGCTGTCTCCATAAAATTTCTCTCGTATCAATTATCTTAGATATAAACTTTCTCATCGCGGTGACGTATACTGACACACCAGTCAGGCTCAAACAGCAAAACCCATATTTTAAACTTAAATGTGTCGGCCCGACCAAGCCGTACTACGGAAATCAGACCGGAACTACACAGTTATATACTTGTCACCCATATCTTCGGTACTTCATTGAGGGACATACGGGAATTACATCGTTAAATTTAAACAAGATGCGTTTAAAACCTTATATCTTAAAATAATGCAAGAGCCAAGGTGGAAATGAACGTGTAACGACAATCAACTTTTTGTGTTTAAAACAGGTATACCGTAGAGCATGTATGTACTGGTTTTGATGCGGTAGATTATTTTAAACAATCAGCTTAAGCACTGGTTTATGGTGTCTAGTTCAGGCATGTTTATATGGCTATGTGCCTCACAATGATTTCCTTATATGCCTGAGCAATGCTATATCAAATACAAATAAAGATATGCACATTTTTATATATATATATATATTTGTGTTGAATTGGGTGCCTATAATGACACCTATTATCAATTTTAATTAAATGTATCGGGAAATGGCCTTTCTTATTATAATCACCATGTTATAGTGAGTTACTGGAAATGTATGACTGACATTTATACAACGCTGAAAGGATATACAGTACTTGAAATCGCATATATTTTTCCATTCTTTTATTGTCCTTTTTCATTCATTCACTACGTATATTTTCCTGTAACGCAATGCTGCTTATCCAAAAAAGGCAATAGATAAAATCGTTATGCTGATGGACGGTACTGTGTGTATGCATATTTCATTCAATACAAACAGAACTTTACCAATGTTTCATTCATATAAACGATAGAACAATGAGTGGACTGTAATGAAAGAACATAATTGATTCCATTCTAAATTGCTAGATATGTAATTAAGGCATCCCGATTTCAATATCTGCGTTAATGACATATTTGGCATTATGGAATAGAATTAATTTTCATCCGTCGAAATAAGAATTTGATGAATTTAACAATGAAGATGTTACATGATAATTAGCACCCTCTTTATTACCAGTAGAACACTTTAGCCGACAGAAATCTAAATCTAGACGATAATTAATGGTAACAACTGCAAAAGAACCACACAGCTACAGAACTGAGACTCTACCTTAGACGTTAGTTCCCTCAGACGACAGTAGAAGGTATAAGCAAGACGGCGCCCTTCTTGGAGCTCGGCAGCGGCCTCCTCCAGGAAGTTTCCAACGAGAGTACCCAGCTCCTCCCTAGCCCGTCCTACCACGTCCTTTCCCGGTATGAATTTTATTGTAAAAAAATGGAGAGAAAGTGAGAGCTAGAGAAAATATTTATATAGGCCTACGTCTTTTCTCCAGTATGAATTTCATCATTAAAGAGGAAAAAAATAGAGTGAGAGAATATAATCATAGTACTTAGCGTTACTACACGAATGGAAAGATATGCATGATGCTTAGGTCACGTAAGCTAAAATAATATTCTACTTGTGTACGTCCTTGCAATTAGCACGCACTCTCATATAAGCGTGAGATATGAGAGAAAATTGCCAAATGTAACGAGAAAAAATGTATACCCAATTCCACAGACCTTGATTTGGTCGGCCAGCGTAACCTCAGCATTCAGCAGGTCTTGGGTGATGGAATATATATTAGATTCGAATTCTTCTTTAAGAGCTACAGTCTTCGTCACCCGGGCTGCGTGGGCTTCCTGAACCATGAAATAGATTCATAAATAAAGAAGGGAAAGGTTAATGGCTAAAACATAAATGTGCTAGACACCAAAGGTCATATATCACTAAAGAAATGTTGATATTCAGAATGTCCGTCTTGAATTTCAACAGAAAGACCAGGTACTAAGTCTAAGTCCAACATATAGACATAGATAATGATAATGACAATAATTAAGACAGTGATGATAACACATGGCGAAAAGTTTTATTCTATTCACTCTTTTTGGGCATATTTTCCCTAAAATATTCAAATCTCCGAGTTATGACAGCTAATTAATCTATTTATGCTGCAAAGTGTCTGATATCACACTGAGTTGTTATAGACATGTGGATACATAACTTCGTCTGTTTATGTGAGAACATGTATATGAATAATGGAAGGAAATACAAACGTAACTGTAAGAGAGTAGATATGTTGTACTTTTATATCTATCGTGTTTATAATATGCCTTTGCACTTAAGACAGAATCTGCGTTACATTCGGAAACAGCATATTCTATCTGCCACACGATGCAATCGGGGAATTCACGAAAGTATTGTATTATTATTTCAAAATGTGAACTGTTTCAATTCCACACGCACACTATATAACAATGATAAGCATTCATACAGATACATGAATGACCAGGTAGTACATGAGACGAATGTGACGAATAATGATGATGAGTTAATTTTATAGCAAATCATTCCTTTACAATTTTCCTTTCATTTCTGAAATATTAAATCAAAAGTAATAACATGGTATAATAAGATATGTTTATTAACACTATGTAATTGGTGCCATATAATTGAATACGGGAATAGTTTAACAAAGTATTTTCACCTTAAGCGAAAAATAGGGCGTTACAATATTCTTTTTGTAAAATACCTTTTTCGCAAACAGACCGCTGAAAAGGGTAAGGATGAATGCCTTTTTTAAAACATAATGATACACATACTAAGCATTGTTCCCTATGCCTATTGTGTGGCCATTCCCCTTTCATCTCTTTTATCTTTTTGGTTATCAGGCTGATAATTATGTCTTGAAATAATCATCTAATCTCATGCGTACACTCATTTTTTTCTGTTTGCTCCTGTGTCATTTTTATTATCATATTTTTATTATTATTATCAAAACCAATACTACTCTTTGTCAGCTCCAGTATACGTCAGAGATTACCATCCATCATTATCTCGACTGCCAATATCGCTGTTAGCAATCTATCTGATATGTATCTATTCTGTATCTTGCTATCCAAGCTGAGGTTACAGACGAGAGAATGCGAAAGAGAAACCAGAACAACGAAACACCGAACGAAGACAAACGAAGCAGAGAAGACGAACATAACACCGAACACACAAGACAGAGAGAGCACGACTGAGAGACAGACACAAACGAGGAGAGAGACGAGACGAGAGACGAGAGCAGAGACAACGACGAGAAGAACAGAGCAAGAGCAACGAGAGAAAGGAAACAGAGAGTATACTAAATATATATAATCATATAGTGAATTGCGTATGCGAATAAATATACTTACTTTAGTATTTATAAATTACCACAATTAAAGTATAAAACAATTCTCTTTATTAATAACAAGATAATAGGTATTAGCGTTACTATAATAACAATACACTACATCACAGGATAATAATATATTATAATCTACCAGTTAGTTTACTTAATTAATATGATATTTAATATAACCTTACCCGAACTTCTTACGAGCAATAGTATTTTTATAAATTATATAATATTGCTTTCAGTTATAGTATAATATAATATAAAAGGCAGAATATATTATAATGTATAGAACACTTATATATTTATTCCCCTCATTTATTTTACTTCACGCTTCAAACTATCGTTTTTCTTCGTAGAACAACTAGTTCTCATACATTACTATATTCAGTGAATTAAAATATCATAACAAATCTTTTACTACTATAATCCACTTACAGACTGAAATAAATAATATATATAAAAAAAACGACTATACAAATTATATAATTAATATTTAATATAAAAAAATATATAGCAATAAAAATAAGATATTACATTAATGAAACAATATTACCTCTCTATATTAGCATTTCACCCTCTTATATACTGTATACCACTATATATATATTATAATACAGGTAAAGATAAAATATAATAATAATGACTAACGAGAACATAAAATTCCCGTAGATAACTTATTACTATATATTATCGCTAATATCTAAATACTTCTTAACATACTATACGTTCTCATATGATCTCATAGTACATAGAATATCCTAATTAGTATAAGTATACTTAATAAAATATAATACATATAGTATAATGTAAGCACTGTCTTATCCTTAATATCATCCACATGTGTCCAACTGCATTCCTCGCTATTAAGTTTCTCTTATATCACAAGCTTCTTGCCCCTAAAATCAGTCTTCAACGTCATCCTGTACTCAGAACAACCTTCAATCACCGTAGTCTCTCCTTTCTCTCTTCACTCTCCCTGGTTAAACTCCTTCAACCTCTTCCTACGCTGGCTCATTCCGAGGCTGGGCCTCCTCAGCTCTCTCGCCATTCACGGCCGTCTTTTGAACGACGTTCCTCGCAACCTTGCGATTACAGCCGTCTGTCCAGCCTCTCGAGCTTCGTCAAGTTTGACTTTTTTTGGCGTCTAAACAGTTTTTTTACCGCGTCAGTCTAGTAGTAAATAATCTTCAACTCGTCGTCAGCATCTTACCAACTAGTTGAGATTGTTACTGGCGACTGTGTCTTGATGATGAGGTAGTAGTATATTAGCACACGACACGACACACACCCAGAAGGCAAGCGACGCCCTGTGTAGGTTCCTAGCAGATAGATTGAGAAGGGCCGATTACAAGAAGAGGAATCATAGACTATGTGAATCGCTAGGTAAAAGGATATAAAAGCCATTTGGGAAGATATTCACTGCTGCAAGTCCGTGGATAGTTCCTTTTGCTATCTCTTCCTCCCTTGAGGCGAGGGAGGGGGAGGAGGGAGGAGGGGAGGAGGATGAAGGGGAGGGGGAGCAGAGAGAGACGAAGAGGGAAAGAGAGGGAGAAGGGGAAGAGGAGATAGGGGAGAGAATGTAGAAGAGAGAGGGAAGAGAACGGTGAGAGGGGAGAGAAGGAGAGCAAGGAGGAAGGAGAGAGAGAGAAGAGAAAGAGAGAAGAAGAGAAGAGATTGAGAGAGAGAAGAGGGAGGGAGGGAGAGGAGGGAGAGAGGAGAGAGAGAGGAGAGAGAGAGGAGAGGCGGAGCAGGGAGAGGAGAGAGAGAAGGGATGAGCGAGAGAGAGAGGAGGGAGAGGAGAGGGAGGAGGAGAGGGGAGCAGAGACAGAGCGAGAACAGAGACAGAGAGAGAGAGGGAGAGAGAGAGGAAGAGGAGAGAGAGAGAGAGAGAGGAAGAGACAGGAGAGAGAGAGGAGAGGAGAAGAGAGACTCTCTCACCTTGACAGTCATGTCGCTTTAGGAAAAGAATACAGGATATAGGAAACGTTTGACACTGTTTTTTCTCACAAAGGACAACAAACAGAGCAATCGACCGTCAGATCACGACGCACCGATTGCTCAACATCAAGAGAGAGAGAAAAAAATACATCCCATTGTTCTCCTTGTGTCTCATTATCACTTGTTTTATTTTGTATTTGAAGACCTTACGACTGTTTACTACAACCGTCAATGAGTGATCTATCCCAGTCTTATATGAATATTAAACTTACAAATGGTGAAAATTTGTGAAGAGCGAGGTACGCAGTCGAGATAATACATATACCTTGGAAATTGTTATTGCTTCTTCTCAGCTGTATTATTTGGATTTGAATGTGTAGATCTGGATCGTGTATACGGACTGCACAAAGCTAAACTTCGAACATTTCAATAACTTGAACTGGTCTGCCATATTTTATAAAGTGGTTAAACGAGTGAGAATCAAGATGTAAAGCTGAATAACCATGAGAATTAATTTACTTGTTCAGTGAGGAAGGGGTAGAAAGAACACAGAACGGCCCCTCTAGCTATCAATGCTAATCTAATAATATCCAGAAAACATCGGAAAATGAGATTGAACTAGAAACAAAGATAGACAAAGACAAGGTCATTTGCCTTCCCCCCTACACGGATGCAGTGGCAGCCAATTGTAGGCAAACAATTCAGTCTGGTTTACGGTATAACGTTTTGGCCGTAACCAACGTGGTGTTGCCAATGGTGTCAAGTTGTGACAGCTTTCCCTCTGTTCAGTGACAATGTAGGGCTCTGTTAGTCACACAGCAATTTCTGGATGGATTCATAAAAAGCCATTACTATCATGCAAAAAGGTTTTGGTAACATTTCTTTATTCTAATATTTTTTTTGGCGTCGGTAAGTATTTACGTGAAATTTGGCCTATTGCTAAAATTGCATAGTTAGTCTCGGTTCTCTCTTCCGGCCACTTTCAACGTTCAACCGCTGTGTATGTGACGTACTTGTGTCGTCACGGTGCTGCGACGGTATCCAAAAACGGCGCTGGTGTGAACTGGATTTACATCGCATCAGTCGAAACCAATGACATCGAAACTCATCCAGATATTTAGACATATATCTAACCGATGCCAATATATATTTAATCACACCGAATCTTCATTTACTCGAACCGAATCTCAATTTCATCTTCATTTAATCGAATCGAGTCTCACTGAATTCTTTTAATGGAATCGAATCTCTTATAATCGTCACATAATCGAACCGAATCTTATTGAATTCTCTTTTGATGGAATCGATTCCCTTATGATCTCCACATAATCGAAGCGAATCTCATTGAATTTTCATTTAATGGAATCGAAACATGCTTTTAAACTTAATCGAAGCAAATTTCATTGAATTTTCTTTTAATAGAATCAAATCTCATGATCTTCATATACTCGGAACCGAATCTCAATTAATTCTCTTTTAAAATTAATCTAATCTCTTATAATCGTCACATAATCGACCCGAGACTCATGTAATTCTCTTTTAATAGAACCGAATCTCATTTAATTCTCTTTCAGTGGAATCGAATCTCTTATGATCTCCACACAATCGAATCGAATCCCATCCAATCTTGGCGGCATCTCACCCTCTGGCATAACTGTCGGCGTCTCTCTTGGCCAGATGAAGAGCATCGTGCAGCAGCGCCAACTCGGACTGCCTCTGTTCCTCGTGCGCCAAGCCAGCATTGAACACTTTCATGCACACAGCATTGAACTGGTCGCGGTACCTGGAGGAGAAAGCAGATTTCGAGAGCAGGCGAGCATGAACACAGGGTGTGGGTGGGTGATTGATTTTTTTTAGTGTGTGTGTGTGAGAGAGAGAGTGTGTGTAGTGTGTGAGTATGTGTGTGTGTGTGTGTGTGTGTGTGTGTGTGTGTTGT
>NW_020871005.1:223836-238836 GCF_003789085.1 Penaeus vannamei | reverse complement strand
TATTAATATTATTATTATTATTATTATTATTATTATTATTATTATCATTATTATTATTATCATATCATCATTATCATCAGTTATTGTTATTATTATTATTATTATTGTTATTATTATTATCATTATTGCTATTATTATTATCATTATTGTTATCATTATTATTATATTATTATTATTATTATTATTGTTATTATTATTATTATCATTATTGCATTATTATTATTATTGTCATTATTTATTATTATTATAATAATAATAATTATTATTATTATTATCATCATTGTGTGCGTGCGTGCGTGAGAGCGAGTGTCAGTGTACAGCTTGTGTAGATGTTAATGTGTAGGGTATGCGTACGTGTACATGTACGTGTATTTGTATGTACACATGTATACATACGTGTACGTGTATGTGTATATCAATCGATAAGTTCAATGCAATGATTATTATAAAAACCAAAGTAATTGGTGCCCACGCTGATACCTGCGCTCTTAGAGAAGAAACTGTAGTCATCAGAGAAGTGGAGGATTCCTGACATAAATTCACGGCAGATTTCAAGTCTTTGCCGTCTCCGCCGCCCTCAAGATTATCCGAAACTGGATCGCCATCGCCACCAACAATGTCTGGCATATCGTACTCATTTTCCTCTGCGTGGTTCCACATGGTTTCGATTTCTTTTCAAATTTATGCAATTGTTATTTCGGGTTTCTATTGTAAAGATTTACATTCAGTCCATCGTAAGTATAGTGAATATATAGGACTGACACGGTCACGTCTAGCTATTAATTTTAAAAGTGCACTCCTGTAGTCGCTTTATCTATTTGTGCGCGTGTTCCCCTTCTTAGCGTCGCCGTTGCCATGGTAACTCGTAGAGAGGGTTACAGGGTTATGTAATATTTGTATTGTACTAAATTGTAACCATGAATTGCATTACGGTAAAATCAGTGATGACGATTGCTCATCTAATCGGTAATGCTTTTTCATAATAATCACTACTGCAGAAAGTAGTACTTTTTACAAATCAACTCTCAATTTTGCGTTTTACATTTTAATAATAATGATAATAGTAATAATGATATAATAATAATAATAATAATAATAATGATAATAATAATAACAATAAGGACAATGATAATGAGATCATAACAATACTGACAACAATAATAATAGTAATGATAGTAATAATATCAGCAATTATATCATTGCAGATGCTTAGAGTAATAACGATGATAATAATCCAGATCATGATTATGATTGATCATGAAAACGATGATAACAATGATAATGATCATTATGATGATAATAATGATAATGATCATTATGATGATAATAATGATAATGATCATATGATGATTAATAATGATATGATCATTATGATGATGATAATGATAATGATCATTATGATGATGATAATGATAATGATCATTATTGATGATAATGATAATGAATATTTATGATATGATAATGATAATGATCATTATGATGATTGATAATGATAATGATCATTATGATGATGATAATGATAATGATATTATGATGATGAAATGATAATGATCATATGATATGATAATGATCTGATGATAATGATAATGATCATTATGATGATAATAATGATAATGATCATTATGATGATAATAATGATATTATAATGATAATGATCATTATGATGATAATAATGATAATGATCATTATGATGATAATGATAATGATCATGATGATAATGATAATGATCATTATGATCATTATGATGATAATAATGATAATACTATTTATGATGATAATGATCATCATATTGATAATAATGTCAATATCATTAAGGATGATGATGGTAATAACAATGTTAATGAAAATGAGAATGAGAACGATGATGACGAAAATAATGATACTGCTTCTAATAATAATAATAATAATAATAATAATAATAATAATAATAATAATAATAATAATAATAATAATAATAATAATAATAATAATAATAATAACAACAATAACCAAACTAGTAATGATAATAATAATAGTAATAATAATAATAATAATAATAATAATAATAACAATAGCAATAATGATAATAATAATAACAATAATAATTACAATAGCAATAATAAAAATGATAAAAATAAAATAATAATAATAATGAAAATAGTTATAACAATAATAATAACAAAAATAATTATAATAATAATGATAGTAATAATAATAATAATATTAATAATAACAATCATAATGATAAGAATATTAATGATGGATGATGATAATGATAATACTGACAATAATGATAATGATAGAAAATAATATTATTAATGATATTCATCATAATGATGATAATGATAATAATAACGATGAAATACTAGTGATAGTAATAACAATAACAATCATGAGGATAATAATGATAATGATGGTAATACTACTAAAGGTAATAATAATGATAATAATAATGATTTAACAAAAATAATGCTAAAAAATAAAATATTAATGATGATAAAAATGATTATGTTAATAACAATGATATTGATGATGTTAACCATCATAATAATCATAATGATAGTAATAATGATAAAAATGATAATAATAATGATGATAATAACAATAATAATAATAATGATAATGATAATAATAATAAGTATAATATCAATAATACTGATGATGATAATGATTATAATAACAATGACAATATGATAATAATGACACTGATAAAAACGATGATGGTAAAAATAACACAAATTATACTACTACTAATAATAGATATATTAATAATAATAATGATGATAATAATAATAATGATAATGATGATAATAATAACAATTATAATAATAATAAAATGATAGAGTAGTAATAGTAATGATAATAATAATAACAATAATAATGATAATAACAATAATAGTAATAATAATAATGATAATGATAATAATAGTGATAATAATAATAATAACGATAATAATAATAATAATAATGATAATAAGATTATAACAATACTGACAATAATAATAATAATGATAGTAATAATAACCATAATAATGATATTAGTTATGGTGATAGTAATATTAATGATGATAATAACAAATGATATAAAAATGATAGTTATAACAATGAAAAATAATGATTATAATAATAATGATAATAAAATAATAACAACAATAATAATAACAATAATACTAGCAAGAGCAATAGTAATAATAATGATGATGATGATGATAGCAACAACAATAATGATAATAATAATGATAATCATAATAATAAAAGTAGTGATCATCATCATTATCATGAGCAATAACAACAACAATAATGATAATAATAATAATCATTATCATCATCATCATTATTATTATTATTATTATCATGATTATAATCATAATAATGATAATGATGATAATGAAAGCAATAACAACAATAATAATGATAACAATAATAATAGTAATAATGATAATGATAATAATGATAGTGATAATAATAATAAATATAATAATAATGAAAACAAGAACAACAATAATGATAATAATGATAATAATAATAATAATAAAAATACTACTACTAATAATAATGATGATGATAATAATAGTAATAATGACTATAATAATGATAATAACTATGATAATGATAATTATATTAATATAATCTTTGTAGTACTGATACTAATGAGCATGCTTTTACTATTGACAACAATGACAATAATAATAATATTGTCCTCTTATTTTTCCCACTCTCTTCCCTTTTAAACTTTAACCGTAATAAAGAGCCATTTTCACTGCTTTTTTATGTACATCTTGAAACCAAATTATTGTGTTATTAGTTGTACTGTAAACATTTAGAGAAAGTAAAGCTGGATAAGCTAAAAGAAACTTTGTTTTAGTTTTGGTCTTTTATTCCATTATTTTCAATACTAAATTCTGCCTAATATTTCGTAAAAAACAAATTACTAATGCTGTAGGCCTCAGTGATGTTAATAACCCAGTGTGTATCTTAGGACAATTAAGACTCAATGTATGATGTTAATGAAGTTTTCAGTCTCTTTGCTTTTCAGATTAGTGGTCATAATTAACTTTAAAAAATTGATTGATCAGTTCTAAAATGATGGGCCTAAGGGAAAAATCGATGGAATTAATCAAGGGAAATAAATATCCTATATTTTCTCATTCACTTATTTATTTTCATCTATATACCAACAAACTGTAGTTATAAATCCTTAGTATTCAATAATTCATTTTATATAGTATAAAGCATATACTCAACTAACAATGAATGAATCAATTCATCTATCAATCAACATAGTGATAATGATAAATCAAAATATAAATATCTTTGGAAGGAAACTTTCAAAAGAGAGCATATACGACACCCATGAAATAAATCCTTAAGAAATTGTTTATAAAAGAAGAGCTGCTGCATAATAAATATGTGTATAATATATATACGACTAATGAAAACTCTACTAACATAATATCAGTGAAAGTTCAAACAATAAAACAATCATAATTCTTACACCTCAAAATATCGTTAGTAATATTACATTGAAAACGTCAATATATCAAGAAATTAACATCAATGAATCCCACAAAAATATCAACTTCTATGTGCACAACCTCTATGCAGTTAATGTAAATAGAAATCTTACCATTAAATATATATATACATAAATAAAATGCAATAATATCACAGGCACATGCACACAAAAACACAAACACATTTAATTATAGAAAAAAAATGAATTCTCTAATAATTCATTAATACATGTCATAAATTTTTTGTGTGTAAAGACACATTTGAAATTGTAACTGTACCTTTACTAGTAATGTCATTTTTTTTTTACTCTTACTGAAAAAAAAAAAAAAAAAAAAAAATGTCTTTTCAAATATGTGGAGGAAATGGGGTTTAAGGGTAAGAAATTATCTTATTACAAAGGTCCAAAATTAGCATAATCTGAGCTTAAACAACTGCATACCAAAGTAAACTTCTCTTTGTGCTGTATAGACACAGAACTCTAATGTGACTGTTCTTTAGGAGTCAGTCACATGAGATATGTGTGTGCGTGTGCTTGTTCGTGTGCATGTGCGTGTGCTTGTTTGTGTGCATGTGCTTGTTTATGTGCGTGTGCTTGTTTGTGTGCATGTGCATATGCTTGTTCGTGTGCGTGTGCTTGTTTGTGTGTGTGTGCTTGTTCATGTGTGTGTGCGTGTGTGTGTGCATGGTGCATGTGTGTATGTGCATGCATATATATGTGTGTGTGTATGTGTCCATGTATATATACGTACTGTCTAAATTCATTTTTTTGAATTAAAATCCTTTACAACTAAAATAAGGTATCACTGTTCTTACTATCACTTCTATTTCTATACCTTTCTATAAAATAGGTACTGAAATCAAGTCCAAAATACAGACACAGCACCTAACTTCAATAGTGTGTGCTTATAAATGATCCTAGTAAATAACAGATAACTGCATCAAAACCTATTCATAGCACCAACATGATCAAAAGATGTGCACCAAATATACACAGTCACATTCACAACCGGTTATTTCCAAACAGCAAACCATGGTACAAATTGTTCAGCTCAATGATTAACCTGACAACAGCAGTAACACCCATCAACATGAAGTGTTAATGCAAATTAAAGAGGTTCTACCTTTCTTTCCTACTATGCAAATTTCAGGTGAAATTAAATGCAAAATTATACTAAAGACAAACTTATTCACTGAAGGTAGGGGTTGATCTTATATGCGTCAGCATCTTACATGTTGTAAAATACAGTAGATGATTGTAGACACAAAAGAATAGAAAAGGAAATCAGACAAGATGCATGTGTTTTTTTATGTAAACCTACACCAGTAAAAAAATGTCCTCACAATATCATTCTCCATACCAAATTTGGATATAATCATCAAAATGCACAGCCTAACATTTTTAAAAATTACACCAACTAATCACCTTCCTAAAATTAAAATTATTAAGATATTACAAACCCAGACTTTAACAAGGAAAAAGACTCAACCTGCAAAACACTAACATGCAGATTAACAATAACTATATTCTTAAGCCTTTGACATTTATGCTTCTCGAGATCATAAGTAAACAACACAGCATTTTTAGAAATTGACATCATTATACTCTTTTATATACAACATGTCAGCATAATCATATGACTTACTATTACTCTTTGCAGGTAAGAGCAAATCCCAAAAGCTTCTTCTGTTAATTTTACCAATTATAGTAATATCTTTAAATGACATATTCTTGCAATTATATTCCAAAAGCAGAGTTAGAATGGTGAAAATTATATTATTTGTACTGTTGCCTTCATAAATTGCAATAGACAAATGGTATTTAGATGACTTGGCACAAAGCAATTAGTTTATCAAAACAACAAACAAAATGTGAATGAAAGCATATTCCAGCTTAAAACATACACACAGCATTTGCCCATTAAAATATGCAAAACAGCTTGATATTGAGAAACTGCTACTAATGTAAAGTTCAAAAAATACAAATTAAAGAGGACAACCTGCTGGTGCTGCCTGATACAATTCCATATCTAATATCTGTAATACTCTTTCAATAAATACACATGATATATAACAAATTATCTTAAATGTAATTAATTTGCATTCAATAAAAGCACATCATCCTGATACAAATAAAACTTGTATAGATACATATTTACAAAATACATGTATGCGTGTATATATGCGCATTTGCAGTAGTGTCAAGAGTGGGTAAAAAGGGGCAACAATCCTGCAGCCCCACAAAATCTGCTGCTGCTACATATTATTTCGCTGAATAATCGACTGAAATGACAAAACACTAATTCTTCTCCCATACTAGCAGCGAGTATAACAAAATTTGTTTTAATTCCTTGAAGGAGGCCCATGATTGTCTTTCTTCCTTAATGTCAACTTCTTGACTTGACAAATGGGAGGATAACAGAGCTGGTAATTTCAAGCCTTGAAAGTGAAGTGGCTAGAAGACATAGGGACATCAGTGATTTTGACATTAAGAAAGTAGTAAGTTATTGAAATTAATATAATAATAATATTATTATAAGTAAATACTGATTTAGAACTTAGTCTCTAACCCATGATTTGCCCCGAGTCCTGCCTGGCTCTCAATGGCCCTATACCTGTGTGTGTGTCTGTATACAGTTATATATGTATATATAAACAAATATCATACCAAATACACACACACACACACACACACACACACACACACACACACACACACACACACACACGTACGTGTGTGTGTGTGCGTGTGCGTGTACGTATGTGTGTACGTGTGCTGTGTATGTAATGTTGTACGTGTATATAATATATTTATATATATATACTGCATACGATTGATGAGGAGGGATAGAATTAGTATGATTAGATAATGATTGATATTGATAATATTGAATGAGTATATGATGATTGATGCTATAGTGGACAATAATAAATAATATATAGAAAATAATATGTGTATAATCATAATTGTGATATAGAATTAGATGAATTGGTATACATATAATAATTACTAGAAATTTGATTGGTATAAATAAATCAGGGAAGAGGAGATAAGAGACAATGAGTAATAAGATACATATAGATTATTACTATTAAATATTATTACACATAAAAATATAATAATTAATTTTCGCTCACAAACAGAGGAACAATAATAAGGAGTTGATTATGAATTACTATGTATAATATAATATGAATAGAGAAATATACTTATTTAGTAAAATATAGAGGCTATATATATATTATAGTTAATGAAAATACTATGAAATAATTGATATAATAGTAATAATATAATAGTTTATAATATAACCAGTAATATGTATGTAATAAACATGAATAGATAATCATTATTTGTTTAACGGGTCATCTCAGTGTATAATTGTAGGGATATCTGTAGTTAATATTGATATGATTGAATTTTATAGATATAATTGATATAAATCACATATTCATATAATGAACATAATAATTTGATATTAGATGATGGAGATGGATAGATGATACTTATGATAGAATAAAGTAATAACAAAAATTGAATTATAATGTATTATGATTTATATAATATTGTATTATGTTAATAATAGTATGATAAATGATATATGAAGATAGTAGTATAGGGTATTAATTAGATGGATATTGATATGTAAGTGGTAGTATTTAGTAACAATTAATGATATAATAATCTAGAACTCTGACAATAATGTAACATACTATCCTAGTTAATTATAGGTAATTAATTATGTTTATATATTATATTATAGTCAATATTAATTGATATATATATATATATAATGCTAATTAATTAATGAGATATAGATATAATAATACATGTATATTGATAGAATATAGTAAATTAAATAATGTAGTAGATTTAGGATTAGTTAGATTAAATTGATTAGAGGTATATGGCGTATAATATAATAGATTAATGATAACAAAATAACCTTTATAGAGATTGATTAATAATAATGATTAATAATATGTAATAAATTATGTATAATTGGAAATTAAGTGATATAAAATAGAGAGAATAGACTATGTTAGATTTAGCATTAGATTAAATAGTTGTATATTATAATTGATGATAATAATAATAATTATAATAATTAATAATAATAATTATCATTAATATAATACCAATAATATTGATAAATGTTAATGCATAATAATGAATTATGAAATAAATATATGTGATATAAAAATGAGAAAATATGTCATTGGTATGATCTATCGTAATAATATTATGAATAAATATAAATATAATATTAATGATAATGAAGATAAGAGTGGAGAATGAGGAGAGATGAGATTGAATGAGATGATAGAAGAGATAGAGAATGAAGTGATGAATGAAAGTAATAGAAGATAATAGAGATATAAATAGAATAGAAAGTAGAGAATGAAAGAAGTAGGAAATAATAAGTGAGTGAAGAAGAGAAGAGAGATGAAGATAAATGATAGATAGAGTTGAAGAGATAGTGAGAAAGATTGAGTAAGATAATAATAATAATGAATTGAGATGAGTTGAGAGAGTTTTGGAGAGAGATGATAAGAAGTTGGATAATAATAGAAGAGTGTAGAAAGTGTGAGAATAGGAGAGTAGTGAGGTAGTGAGTGATGTGAAGTGTGATGTTGAGTAGTAGATGTGAAGAAGTGAAGATAGTGAAGTGATGTAGAGTGATGTGAGTGAGAAGTAGTTAGTATTTGGTTGATTTGAGTGAGATAGAGATGATGTTGAGTTTGAGTTGGAATGAGAGTATGAAGATAGACGCAGAGGACGAGAGAGAGTAGAGGGAGACAGAGATGAAAGTAGAGTAAGATCAAGAGTAAAGTGAGTAGAAGAGTGAGTATATGATAGATGAGTGTGATAGTGTGTAGTGTGTAGTTGCTCGTGTTGGAGGTGAGGTGGAGATACGATAGCGAAGGCGTAGAGAGAAGGTAGTATGCCGGGAGAAATAGAACGAACTATGCAGAGTAATACTGGGATGGAACGGGTGGTCAATGAACGTTAAAAAACAATAGAGAAAGCAGGTGAGTTAATTGTGTTGGGAGATAGACGAGAGCGCACAGATGAGAAAGACGTAAGAGAGAGGAGAGAGGAGAGAGACGCAGAGCAGAGGTGAGCACTGAGCGCGCGAGTGTTAGTATGAGTGATAGATATCGAGATGAGAGAGAGATGATGAAGTTAGTATAGAGACAGATGAATCGAGAGAGGAGGACAGAGACAGAGGAAGAGAGTGAAGAGAGTGAGAGAGAGTGAGAGAGAGTGAGAGAGAGAGAGAGAGAGAGAGAGAGAGAGAGAGAGAGAGAGAGAGAGAGAGAGAGAGAGAGAGAGAGAGAGAGAGAGAGAGAGAGAGAGAGAGAGAGAGAGAGAGAGAGAGACAGAGAGAGAAATAGATGGATAATATATATCTATATACATATATATCTATGGATCTAATATATATATATACATATACACATATAATACATACATATATATAGATACATACATACTATATATATATATAATACATACATACATACATACATACATGCATACATACACATACACACACACACATATATATATATATATATATATATATATATTATATATATATATATATATATATATATATATATATATATTATATATATATATGTGCACTCAGCTAATATGTGGTATGTGTGGATATAAGAATTTGTGTGTATATGATATACCTACATGTTATGTGCATATGTTATCTTAAGTGAATATAAGGAAATAAACATACATCATGCTTACTACTCAATAACTCCTTATGCATCCTATACTTCTATAGACACAAATAACATCAAAAAATTAATTAACAATGTCTTCATGGATTATTCATAAATCCCTCTGCATTATCTTTGGATATCCAAACTAAAGGTTAATGTTTATCATATCTTCATTCAGTTCATTGTAATCATAATAATATGCACATCATAAAAACAAACATTAAATCAATCAAAGCTCAATCATTAATAAAACAAATTGATATATAAATATCACACTCAAGACAATTTACATTCACACTTGCATATAATTATAACACATTCACACATATATATACTAAAACATTTAGATCAGACATACATATGTGCCGTACACACATATATGCACATATAAAAATAGAAACATATAAAAAATACACATATAACTTTAATATAAATCACTGAAATATTTGGTAAACTTTTATATACATTAAAAGCCACATACAAGTCCCAATAAAATATAATCACATACTTCCTAGACTGCCTTTATATCAATTCTAAAATAACATTCCAACTTCCAACATTTAGTTAGAAACATTTTCAGGTGCAAAATCAATATGTAAAATATGACATGATTTCAATTCTTTTAGTGAACCAATCAATTTACAAAAAATATTTGAATTCACATATATATGTAAAAGGAACTGAAATCCTGTAAATGGCAGAAAACAATGTTATACTAAAAAACTGTATCACATGTAAATGGCAGAAAATATTACTATATCAAAGATATGACGCCACTCACTTTATCTCTTTAGAAATGTAAAAAGTAATATATTTCTATTATTCACAACAAAGTCTGAATCCTTTAGGTAATGTCAGTTATCTTGTTAAATACAACATTCAAACCTACGTCCAGGTCTCCATAGGCAAAAGATACTCTTTATTACCCACACCTGGTTTCAGAATCTCATCTTTCAGGAAGTCTAAGGGGAAGCACACCAGATGTCCCTGAAATGAGGAAAAGGAATAATGAAAAATATCCTTGCAAGTTCTATTTGTAGAGAATATTAGAATGTGTGCTGATATCAAGCACTGGTCATTAAAGAGCATCAACTCACTAGAACAATGCAACAAAACGGAAGATCATTTACCTGGATTTCCTTCAGCTTCACAAGAGATTCAGAAGGATTTGTTTCTGCTTTTGATGATGAGTTGCGCAATCGGTCTACTTCTTCAAAAGTAGTGGCGCTATTACAGGGATAACATGAAAAGACCTGAAACATACATAGTCATATGATTTTTGCAGGCAAAATCACCTCTGAATTCAAATAAGTATTGACATTATAAAGAGAAATTTCCTATAAAACCATTACCAACTAAAAGAGTAATAATAGCTGGCAAATAAAACCAAAATTTACAATACTCTTTACAGTGGTCATCAAATCTTCTCCAGAAATTATATGAAAATTCTCATGATACTATGCAGCATATCAAAAAGACACTGAAAACTTCCCACATTACCTCCTCATATATAAGTGTGTTTTTCTTTGCTATATCAAGCCAAATGTTGATAAAGAAGGAATCTGAAACAGGATCTGTGACATCTATGGCAGGTGACTCATCATCTGCAATGCCAAGATGTTCACTGAAGAGGTACTTTCTCATGCTTCCAGCAAAAATTCCACACTGGTATCTCTGTCCATTCATGATGCCTTCCTCAAACTCATGGTCCTAAAACAATAATGTTGCAATTAGGAACATTTTTTCTTTATTTTACACTGACAGCAAAAATAAAACAATAAAACAGCAGAACTGAGAATCATAATGATACAATTTTCTATTAACAGTATATGCTACTACAGATGGTTGTTCTTTGTGAATGTATATGACTTCAAATTCAATCTTTTGAGAAAAGAAATATCTAGTCAATAATCAACTTGCATCAACTACTTTAAAAAATAAATATTAGTCTTGTAGAAACACAGACAACAAACTCTAGATAAATGTTATCTACCATTTGTATAACCTAAGAATAAGCAGAATCACAACCAAATAATTGCAATGAAAAAGAAAAAATCAGATTCCAGCATCACTGCAATTTCCCCTCCTACCCCCCTCACCCCAGAAAAAAAGAGGAAAAGAGCAAAATATGGTAGCATTACCTCCAAGACCATACACACTTCAGAGTCCCTGTTTCCCTTGAGGCTCCGGTCATTGATATTTGCTGAACCAGCAATGACAAAGCGGTCATCCACAATCATCAGCTTTGAATGGATATATATGAGTTCTGAGACAAGACGACCCTCTAGGCATTCATGTGTCCGCAGGGAACAGAATGATATATATTTCTCCCAATCATCGACTCCTCTTTCCTTCAGGCAGTGAATCAAACTGTTCCTTCCTCTGTTGATGTAACAGAACAAGTGTGATGATATGTATGGAGTATATTGAGGGTTTACAACAAAATTATCTGAATATGCTTTATGCACACACCTTTATAGTCAGATTCAAATCATGTATTGAATGTGTAAACCACACTTAACTAATACATTCTTCCAACTTACCTTGATATGCTGACATAGTTCCAGTACACAATGTACTGCATAGCAACACCACTGGATTTGCCAATCATGCCTTCAAATGCAGGCAAAAGTGGTAGCAGGACAAACACCCTGAAGACCTCATTATTGCTGTGGAATAGAAATGTACTTTCTGAGACAATTGTACTCATTATGAATTAATCACTTCCTTATTATCAAATATCTAACTATCACTATGTATGTAAATACTGGTCTATAAGATTGTGAATGTGTTTCTGCCTTTCTTTATCTTAGACAATGCATCTGTTCTCTGTTTGTCTTCTCAGTCTATGCATCCATTTAAGATTCAATTTTTGCACATTATCTACAAAATGTCAAGAGAAAAATACAGAAAGGCACATTTTGATGTTCCAACCTGTGAGCTTGGACAATTCTTTCCACAATTTCATATCCAATATAATTTGACACCTCTCTTGAGCCACTACTGCTTGCACATGTAATGAAAAACTGATTTTCTATGTAAATGTAATGCTTTGCATTCCGAATAAGGCTGACATAAGCAGAAGCAATGCTAGCCTCTTCCTCTTCCAGTCCAGCACTCCATTTCCCAACACTGCGCAAAACCTGGAATAAGTAACATCCCATTTAATTAAATTCTACATATGAGCTGATACATAAATATAAAAATGTATCTGTAAACTTTCTAATTTCCACATTCCTGATGGTTATGCAGAGTTCATCTGCTCTTCCAGTAATGAATTCCATGAAGTTATAAAAAAAAAAAAAAAAAAAAAAAAAAAAATAAATAAATAAAAATAAATAAATAAATAAATAAATTACCTGAGCGCTGACTTTATGTTTCCTTTGAAGCTTGGATGGTTGGAATGACCTTTTATCATAGGTTCTTGGAAGGAGGTAAGGGTACTTCCTATTTGGCTTTGCCTATTATAAAAGATTAAAGGTAAAAAAAGAAACTATATCAAATTCTTAATACTGCATTATTATCTCTGTACAAGTTATCCCATATCAATATATCCATCATCATATATCTAAATAAAATATATGAACACATGCAATTAAAAAAGACAAACAATCTACATTACCTTCTCTGTTTTCACAGCATTCCACCTTTGAATGAAGTGCCTAGCAGCATCTCGAGCAGCAGGTCCCTCCACAAACAGACCTATATCATGCCAAGGCATGCGTGGTGTCTGATGCCTATTAACAATATCTGCAATATATATCATTATGGTCAGGGTCCTCTATATGCTTTGATTAAAAAACAAATTAACTATAATCAAAATGAGAAAAATGTTTAATAAAGATAAACACTAAAAATAAAGAATATCAACGGGTTATCTGGTAAAAAACAAAAAAGTTACTTTTTTGTATTTTCACTTTATCTTTACTATTTTCTTAGCTTGCTCAACTGCAACATTTATGTGTTTTCAAGATATATATATCTGATGCAAGGCAGAAAAAAACATGCACAAAACCAATTAGAACTCAATTTATTTAAGTATGATCAAGGTGTGTATGCTATACTATTACTCTATATCAGGTCTTAAAAAATGAATTAATCAATTACATTATTTATAATTTCAAAATGTATTACACTGACAACCATTTACTTGTTGGATACTTTCTGAAAACTGAAAAAGGGTAATGCCTGTAAGAATTCATAGAAGTTAAAAAATACAGAATGATATGCTTTTTTCAATGATCATTATCATTTTCTTAAAAAATAAAGCAGATATATCTAGTTTTCTATACAAAATAGGTGATCTAAAGACTGGGAGTTATATGATCACCTATGATTATAATTTTATTTTTTTAAGGTAGAAAATTATTGCTATATACTCAAGAAAAACTAGTCCTTACCTTGAAATGGTTTATCCAGGTTATTCAAATCTTTGCTTATCCAATTGACATAATCTTTACCAACCCAAAGATGAACAGATGTTGTGTCTTCTACAGTAAGAGCACTGTTTGCCTGGGCTAAAGATGAACAACTGCCCAATCTGTTCTTGTAGCCTAGTCTGTGACGGTGACGTTTGTAGAAACTAGAAGTAGAGTTAACATTAACATACATGTCACAATTACTAACACTTAACCCTTTAGCTACTCTGTTATGTTATATCTCGCAATGAAAATGACCAGCTATGGCAAATATTTATTTCATCAATTATCTTCAAAATAAAGGTATCAATTGACCAAACAATGAACAAAGAAAACAAAATTCACAGGT
>NW_020871005.1:214557-221236 GCF_003789085.1 Penaeus vannamei | reverse complement strand
GCAGACTTTTTCATTCTATGGTCCAGATCAATACTGTATATGATAATAAGTAATAATCTCCAAGGCCCCGTTCAGTGACTGTCATCTTTTCAGATTCAGTCATTACTAGTTATCAACAGTGTATTGACGTGGGTAGCTACAGGGCAAGAATACTTTATGGAAAGATTCCAATTTATTATGTGAGAGATATTAATTATATGTAGGTACTGTGAGATAAAATTCAATTTAATTCGACGTCATGATTTTTTGGTTGGCAGCCCCTGTTCTGGAAGTTTCTAGAACTAGCTTTTGAATTTACATAATACTGTTGATTTAGAACTTCCACAATTTCACTTGAGCTGTCAAAATATTTACCATAAACATTTTCCAGGCATGACAAAAAACTATGGGACCTATGATATGTCACAGAATAATGCATCTACTATTTGTAACAATAGAAATACTTTAATTTCATATATTTTATTCCAGTCCAACATACCCAAAACATTTAGGAATAGGTTGTGTGAATCATTAGCAAAAGCTGATCATGTCCTTGGCTTTAACTGACATGAACTTTAACTGAACGATTTCAACAGCCGCCATAACCTCAGAATGCGTACACAAAACCAACTACAGAAAGGTTGAGAGCGAACCACGCTCATCGACCCCGACCAGACGAGATGAGAAATGTTGATAAAGATAGGTTGGAGGATAGTGAAAAAGCCCTAACCTTGCCACCGACGTTCTGCAAAGGGCCAGCTATAGAACCCTTTATTACTGAGGTCTTCACCATTGGCGTCTTGGCCTCGGTGGCTGGAGGAGAGGCTGAGGGAGGGGCACGCCGCGCGAGAGGGTGGAGCAACGGGGGACTTTTTTATTATCATTGTTTATTATCCTTTTTTATACAAGAATAAAATATAGTTGTAGAGTATGTATTGTCCATTGGGGGAACATATATGTCTGTATATATGTATATATATATATATATATATATATATATATATATATATATATATATATATATATATATATATATATATGTGTGTGTGTGTGTGTGTGTGTGTGTGTGTGTGTGTGTGTGTGTGTGTGTGTGTGTGTGTGTGTGTGTGTGTGTGTGTGTGTGTGTGTGTGTGTGTGTGTATGTATGTATGCATGTGTGTATATATATATATATATATATATATATATATATATATATATATATATATATATATATGTGTGTGTGTGTGTGTGTGTGTGTGTGTGTGTGTGTGTGTGTGTGTGTGTGTGTGTGTGTGTGTGTGTGTATGCATATATATATATATATATATATATATATATATATATATATATATATATATATATATATATCTATATGTGTGTGTGCATACACATAATCGTCTGTATATTTGTTTATGTCTGCGTCGATATTTTTAGTCAAATCTATGGTACCTAAACCTTTTATCGCACAACGCATATTAATAACCGTAATTGTTTTCGGGCCATCAAAGACGATGGTAATCAGTGATCAATTTCAAAAAGTGCCAGCAAAGCCCAGCCTCACAGCGACAACAAAACACATATGAGTAGAAGAGCGGAATGGTTTCTATCCCGCCGGCGGCCTTCCCATTTTTCGGCCGTATGCTGCCGAGATAATGGGTACACAAGCCCGCAAACACATGGCTATATGTATATATATATATATATATATATATATATATATATATATATATATATAGAGAGAAGAGAGAAGAGAGAGAGAGAGAGAGAGAGAGAGAGAGAGAGAGAGAGAGAGAGAGAGAGAGAGAGAGAGAGAGACAGAAGACAGACAGACAGACAGATAGATATGCACACAGATATGTATTGTTATTCCTAAGAAGAAATTGAAAGGTACAAAACACATTCCAACCAAGTCCGATGATTTCCACCGCTCGCCAAAAAAAACCGAACGATTCCCTCCCGCCAGAAAACTCGTGGCTGTCATGAGCGGCCGGACACAGCTTCCTGGTCTTGAGGTCCTCAAATATTCCTCAAGCTGGGTCCGGGAACAAGGACTTCCCATGAGCCATTCCCCGGCATGAGTGCTACACAGGCTACTCCTTGGTGGGGGAGGTTTATCACTTCCTGGACGCTTCTTTTTCATGGCTGGAGTGCGGTTTGGCAATTGCTCGCTGGCGGTTTTCGATCTCTTTCTCTCACTCTTTCTATTTCTGTGTTTGTCTGTCTCGGTCTCTCTCTCTCTTAGACTTTCTCTTTCTCTGTCTCGGTCTCTCTCCCACTATTTCTTTCTCTCTCTCTCTCTGTCTCTCTCTCTCTCTCTCTCTCTCTCTCTCTCTCTCTCTCTCTCTCTCTCTCTCTCTCTCTCTCTCTCTCTCTCTCTCTCTCTCTCTCTAGCATTGCTCGTCATTTGGAATTTAAACGAATCTACATCAATAACAAACTATTCCACTTTTGTTTTTATGTATATGGCATATTTAGCAATGGTATAACGTGAGCATAACAATGGAATGGCTCCATCAAGAACAAGATATATTACTGTCCGATTTTTGTGTTGGTAAACTTGAGATATAACCGTTAAAATATCGACCACATTTTTATAGTACATGTAAACAAAAATAAATAAATAAATAAAAACAATATAGAACCATCAGGCAATTTTTTAAATATCCCTTTGCCCTGTAGAATAGATAAATAGATGAACGAATATATAAATAGTAATAACTAAGATCTTTCTTTCTAGAGAATTGGTGATTTCGAGTAAAACTCCTTTACCATAATATATCATGAACTGCCTCGCTTGTCACGCAATAGACAAGACCAATACGGATCAACTTCAATATTCAGGTTTGTGGTTCGGCAAACAATAGCCGTGGGGGAACACCGGTTAAAGACGAGGTTAACCGCCATGTCCGATACAAGTCGCGTCGTAATGATTACAAGCTCGACTTCAACTGTCAATATAACATTAACGATCGGCGAGAGGGATAGGAGGGGGGGGGCGGGGTGAGGATCATTTAATATGCAAATCCAATTGTCCTCCTGATTCCGTATCTAAATTCAAAGTATATATGCTCAGTTGATCAATTGCAACGGCCAGTGACTTTGGTTACGCTTGTATCCCCCCCCCCTTCCTTCCTGCCCTGCCTGCCGACCCACCCCCTCTATAATCAGGAGGTAAACAGCCATGAACCGCAGGCAGAAGACACAGGTGATGTACGATTTTTCGATTGTGAATATTTTGGTTCTTTGTTGCAAAATTCAAGCCATAGTTGCGCAACATTACTCTGGAGGACTGCTGCCTATATTTAGTCATGAGACAGAGGGTTGACTCTGTCTTGGTGCTGTCATTGTTGTTGTTAATGCGTTCGGGTGTACCATGAGCAGCAATGGTAATAGTAATACCATAGCATGATTGTTGTATTTTTGAAGATTATTTTTGTTGGAGTTAATACGGTTGTTTTCCGCGTTGCTTTTGTTATTTTCGTGTTATGATTATCTGTTTGTCCACTTTTTAGCTTCATACTGAATTTATTTAGCAAGCGAGGAGTACCGTACATCTATTATCTTTATGATAGGTAAGATAATATCACTATAGTACACATACACACACATATGTCTATATATGCACACATATATATATATATATATATATATATATATATATATATATATATATATATATATATATTATATAGTATATATAACATATCATATATATAGAGATAGATAGATATAGATATATATATATACTTACATATATGTATGCACACACACACACACACAACACAAATATATATATATATATATTATATATATATATATAATATATATATATATATATATATATATGTGCATATATAGTGTGTGTTGTTTGTTTTTGTATGCACGCGCACATATACATCTGTGTGTGTATACAAGCATATATATAAGTATATATGTGTGTGTGTGTGTGTGTATATGTGTGGACCTATCTATCTATATATATAAATATATGTGTGCATATATATATATATATATATATATATATATATATATATATATATATATATAAATATATATATAGGTGTGTGTTTATGTGTGTATACATGTATACATACATTATATATGTCTATATATATGCATAAATACACACCACACACACACACACACACAACACACATACACACACACACACACACACACACACACACATAATATATATATATATATATATATATATATATATATATTTATATATATATACATATATATTACATATACATGTGTGTGTGTGTGGTGTGTGTGTGTGTGTGTGTAATACATATATTTCACACATTTGTTGACTTTCTCAAAGCGTTCGATTACATCAATAGACAAAAACCTTCCAATTCCTTGCGGCTTATAGAGTCCCCTCCACCATTATAAATGCTATTGGAACTCTAAATTTAAACATTAGAGCGTAAGTCATGAGAGAAAACGGCAAAACCCTTTCTCGATATATAAGCTGGTCCTTCAGAGCGACACTCGTACCATATCTCTCCATAACTGCCCTGGCCTAAGTCATGAGAACATTGATTAGACAACGAACGACAAGGCTCACGAAATCCTCCTGACGCTGACTTTGCTGACGACAGAGCAGTCTTATCTGACAGCCATGAAGATAAATAAATATGCATGTGTGCTGTGTTGTGCATCGGTGGCGTCCTCGTCTAGCAGATCTTGCTGACCCGCGTTCAGTCCCGCGCGCTGCCAGTGGATGGTAACCCCGGCCATTCCTCGCACACGGGATAATTTAAAGAATTTCCATTATAGCAAATGGAATTAAACTGAATTATGAAAAAATAGAATAAGAAATTACTGTCAATTGTCGAACAAGCTGCCAAGAAAGTTCGTTTACTTATTAATGAATCTAAAACGGAAAGCATATCCTACAATCTGGAACAAATTACACGTCTTACTGCGAATGGAAACAACTTGAAAAAGTCGAAACTTCCAAGAATTTGGATCATGGCTAGATACCTCCGAGAAAAACACCAAAAGAAGAAAAGCCAAAGCAGGGGGTGACGAAAAATGGACAACATCTAGGTCTAAACTTTCTAGGAAACAAAGCACAATTTCCTTTCGAGCAACCATTGAAAGTATTCTCCGTTGGGGGCTGAGACATGACCATCAATCACCAAGAACCTAAAAGAAACTTGATGGATGTTGTACGCGCCTCCTTCGTCAGGCGCAAACCATCAGCTAGAAACATTTACAATGAAGAACTTTACAGAAATACCCCAAAATTCTCGGTCACAATCAGAATCAAACTTCTATCCCTGGCTGGCCGCTGCTGGAGACACATGGAAGCGGCGTCGCTCGCCCTGTTGTGGGCGACAGAACACGAACGCAGACAAAGAGTTTGGCCGAAACCTGACGGCACCTTGCAACTTCAGAGAGATACAAGGTTTTTGATAAAAGAAATGAAAAAAGGAAGAAGGAAAGGGAATCATGGAGAGCTCCTATCCCGACGGATGATATATACTCATATATATATATATATATATATATATATATATATATATATATATATATATATGTATGTATGTATGTGTGTATGTATGAACATACATACTATATATAGATAGAGAGAGAGAGAGAAAGAGATGTATACACAGGGGTGTGGAATTCATGATGAACAGATTGCAACAGGAACAACGAAGGGCATACACTACGAGTAGTGTATGCCCTGACGAAGCAATAGCGAAAAGGCCTTCGGCATATTCGTGTTTTCTTGCCCTTCCCTTCGTTGTTCCTGTTGCATACACAGGAGTCTTCGGTTTACGACGGTCTCGACTTCCGACGTTTCGTGGATACGACGCTAAAAATCATGTATAGTATTTACAGTTTGTCTTCCATGTGTTGATTTAGCCCTAGTTATGTTTTCACGTACGTCATAGAAGTGTCTTGTTATATTTTGCATTATGACGTTAATACATATATACATACTGAATTAGCATATGTGAGTGACATCGGTGTTTATATACGTAAGTACATATACTGTACGATGGTTACGACGCCACGAATCTCCGTGGTGGGTCGAGAACTCCCTGTGAATATATATTCTTAAGTACAAGCTTGAAACCGCGACAGCAAGACAGAATAATTACCGCCTCGCCCTTCCGCCTCGATTCGCCCGCATAATTCACCTCCCCCAACCCGCCGCCGACGTAACAATAATCAAAATGTCTTAAGAGGAAATGAAAGCATCCGTGGCCGCTCGGCAAGACAGAATCCAGACCTTTATTCGGCGTCTCTACAGCTTGGATCGAAACACATGTCGTTCCCGAATTTGCATGAGCGGAGTTATGTTTATTCGAGAACCTTCGAGAACCTTCTGGAATGTGTTGACATACTGTCGTGTCGGCTTTGGAATTGCGGCGGGTAAATATGGTCATTTCGTTCGCCTTCTTTTCATATTTTGTGTAAAGGTTGTTTTTCATGTCTTTTGTGTATTGGTTATTCTTATATATATTTTGATTTTTATTTTCGTATGTTTCTTGTGTTTTTCATGTTTTATGCATTTATTTGTATTTAATTATTTCGATTTTTTTTTTTTTTTTTTTTTTTTTTTTTTTTTTTTTTTTTTTTTTTTTGCTGGGGATGAGGTGGCTATATATATCTTAGGGGATTGTTCTTTTTTATTCTTATATGTATGGGGATAGTCTTCCTAGCTCTTTGTGTCCCCTTGACTTTATTTTCC
>NW_020871005.1:207057-212057 GCF_003789085.1 Penaeus vannamei | reverse complement strand
GAGAGAAATAAAAAGTGAAATTGGTAATTGTAGGAACAAGGTAAGAAACAAAGGAAAGGGGAATAAGAGGTACGAATTTGAACGAATAAAAAGATCATGATTGATGTCATTTATTATTGTAATTCAAATGTAACGGTTTTCTTATTGCATTATATACCCTGTGAATCAGATAAGAAATTATAGAAAAACAACGGCTCGTTACCCCTACAAAGAAACAAATGGGTAATACAAAATTCATTGTGTATAAACTAGTGAAATTCTACGATAAATAAAGTTAGAAAGAAACGATGATGAAATTGTGGACGATGATATAATGGAAAAAGTCGAACGAAAAAAACAAAACAAAGAATACTAAAAAAAAAAAAAAAAAAAAAATAGGAAGCAAAGACGGTAAACTTTTTTTTTTAATGAAAATAAAGAATCAAAAGATCCAAAAAAAGAAAGAAGGAGAAAAATACAGACAGAGACAGGAAAGAGAGAGAAAAATATCGAGGAGGGAGGAATGAGAGAGACGGAAACTTAAATATTCTTCCGTGAGTTGTCGGGTCTTGCTTCACCGGTCGCTGTTGTCCGCCATTCCATAATTCGAATGGCGGCAAAACCCAGAAACCTGAGATTGTATATCAAATAATTTTCCACTTCCAATCCCTACCCTCCTCCTCTCTCTCCCCTCCACCCCCCCTTCCCTTCCCTCCCGCCTTCCCGTGCCCTCTCTCCCTCTCTCCCTCTCTCCCCTCAAAGCACCTTCTGCTTTTAAATACCTGAAGGCGAGGCGGTGTCGGCCATGTCCCGTCACACATGTGGTAAAAAGGTAGAGTCATCATGGAGAGATTCTGTCTTCCGCGGGTTGAGAGGAAAATATCGGAGCCCAATTATTTTGGGTTTTTCGATTCGCATTTCGCTCTCTCCCTCTCCCCGTTTCTATTTATCTACCTTTTTTCTTTTCGTATTTCTCTCTCGCGCGCTTGCTTCTCCACTCCCCTTTGTCTATCTATTATGTCTATCTGCCTGTGGCTTGTCAGGATGAAACTGACGAGTACTTCAGATTGTTTTATTTTTTGCTCATACGAATGCACATACAGGCGCGTGCGTGTGTGTAGGCCTATATGTTTATACGTATACATGCATGCAATATTATTTCATGTACTTCAATTCCTTGCCAATCATTAGCTTCCACTGTTTTTTTTTTTCTTCTTCTTCTTCTTCTTCTTTTCTTTTCTTTTCTTTTCTTTCGGGAACTGATATTAACCTTACCTAACTCTCTATCACACAACAGAGAAAAGAAATTTAAAGAAATATGATACCACAGTCGAGTTTTCCAAATCAAAACTTTCTAAACTAAGAGAAATCAGATCCGACCTCCCGTCTCCTCTCCCCTCTAGAAAAAAAGAGAGAGAGAAAAAAGAAAGAGAAAACTTCCGTAATTGTATATATAAGGAAAAAAAGAACTTAGATTAGTGATCCCTGGAAATAGAAGGCAAGCGCTGGGTCGACACCTTAGCGCGGGAAAACTTTTCACTCTCCCGCCTATGTTGTGGGTCCCTGGGGGGGTAGGCGAGGAGGAGGGGGGGAGGGGGCTGAAACTTTCATGAGCTGAGCGTATAAGGGAGTCAATCTTTCGCTTTTCACTTTTGCTGGGTCTGCGCGTTTTCTTTTTCTTTTTTTCTTTTTTTTTGCATCTCTTTTTGGTGATTATTCGCAAAGGCTGGTGCTTTGATTGGCCGTTAAGAGCTTACACACATATGCATTGTCATATGGATAGATAGGTAGACAGGTATATAGATAAACAGACAGTCTGATAGATACTTATATATATATATATATATATATATATATATATATATATATATATATATATATTATGTGTGTTTGTGTGTTTATGTGTATATATAAATGTAATTATATATATACGTAATTATGTGTGTGTGTGTGTGTGTATGTATGTATTTGCACACACACATATATGTGTGTGTGTGTGTGCTGTGTGTGTGTGTGTGTGTTGTGTGTGTAACACACACACACACATATGCCATATGCGCTTGATAAACACGTAGAACCCGCACAGGGGCCGCACAACGCCGAGCCGCCCCCACGCCCGCCGCCCAGCACCCTCCCGCCGAGCCCCCGGGCGCCCTCGGCAGCAGGGGGAGGGCGTGCCATTAGCCTCCAGCAGGGCGTGAAAGGTCCGTTCCCTGAGGCTTTGCGTTGGCCCTCTCTGTTGGCACCTGTTTGACTGTGTGGAGCGTGTGCCTGTTGACGGCGCGGTGTCAGAGAGCCACGGAAAATGTATGTTCTATTTTTGGCGGCAGAATGTAATAAGAAATACGTTGATATTATGAGTTTAAGTCGTTTGGTTGTGTGGTAGGGATCTTGGTAGCCATGAGTGTGAATTATATTGTTTTCCTCGTTAACAGGTTTTTAGAAATGATAATTGTGATAATCGTTATGATCACTTTACCACATATCTGCCCAGAATCCACACCCTTTTTCCGCAGCTAAGAATCTGATTGGTTCGAATGCATTGTTCATGTTTTTTTTATCCATACACTTTCACAACATACCGGCCTGTTCTTCCGTGCGGCAATGCCAAAAATCGGAGCCATGAATTTCACTGGATCTACACCATCGTGAAAACATTTTATACACGGACAGCATTCCAACATTGGTCAGAGGAAAATTACTGATATTCAAATTTTGATTGTTTCTTTGTCTTGTAGCAAAGGCATTCAATCAGAAACAAGTGACAAGAGAACACGGAGCGCTTTGCTAAAGATCAATTTATTTTCTATCATCATGTAACTTGACGAGACCCCAGAAATTGGCGGCAGGCAGAGGATGGGTAAAATGGTCAAGGGAACAGCCACTTAAACAGTCGTCTGTTGTTGATGACAGAACATTACAAGCCTTTTTCAGGCTTTTCTCATACTGGTAATATAAATATTTCATATTTATAAGCAATATTTTTTTTTAAGTAATAAATAAAAAAGGGTAATTATTTATGTTCTGAAACGAATGATTGACTGATTCCCGCCGAGTAGCTGTTCTTCTTGGCATTCTACTCCCCCGATGTAAATGGACTATCAGTTACGTAGCTTCATATAAAATGTAGTTTACTGCCTAATATGTTCCACGTCTGGTTTCCGCTGAGCTTTGCAAATGGCATCTGAATCGGTTTGCAAGGTTTACAATTCTTAACATTTTGCGAAAGAACAGGAATGATTACAAGATGTGAATATGAATTGTCAGATATACAAGTACTGAATTTATCCAATATTTTTTATTATTGTTAGCCTCTGCCGTATCAGTATGTTGATATTGCTATCATTTATACCATTGCTGTTGTTATTAACACTATTATGTACTTTAATTACTGCTATTGTATTTATATTGCATAGTTATTGTTATTTTTATCATTATTGTTTTTATTACCATGGTGTTACCATCATCATCATAATCATCAGTATCATTACTGTTATTATCTTTACTATTGTTATCATTAATATTATTATTATTTATGTTATTGTTATAATAATTATTATCTTTGTTAACATCATTATTGTTTCTATAATTACTGTTTTCATTAATATTAGTATTGTTATTATGATCATTGTTATTATCATCATTGTTATTATTATTATTATTATTATTATTATTATTATTATTATTATTATTATTATTATTATTATTATTATTATTATTATTATTATTATTATTATTATTATTATTATTATTATTATTATTTATTATTATTATTATTATCATTGTTATATGTTATTGTTATCATCGTTATTGTTATCATCGTCCTCATCAATATCATTGGTTTTATTCATATTATGATTTTTTTCATCACAATCATTATTATTATCATTGGATTTTTATGATTACCATTATTATTATTATTAATACTGTCTTTATTATTGTTATCATTATCATTATTATCATTATTATTGCAACTGTTATTGTTACTTCTATCATTATCTTCATCATCATCATTATTATTATTATCATTATTATTATTATCATTGTTATTTTTATTATTATCGTCGTTATTATTATTACTATCATTGATATAATTGTTATTGTTGTTCATCATTATCATTATTATTATTGTTGTTGTTGTTGTTGTTATCATCATTATATCAATATCATTATCACTTATACTATTATCATTTATCAAAGTTATTGTTATTGTTATTTTCAAGCATTATCATTATCATCGTTATTCATTATTATTATTATTTATATATTATTATTATTTATTATTATTATTATTATTATTATTATTATTATTATTATTATTATTAATTATTATTATTATTATTAATTATTTATTATTATCTATTATAATAGTATAGTAATTGTAGTAATAATACTATTATCATTAATAATATTATTGTTATTATTATCAATATTACTTTTATTATCATTATTACTTTTATATTATTATTATCATTATCATTATCACTTTTTTATTATCATTACTATTATTATTATCATTATCATTATCATTATTTTTCAGTATATATATATATATATATATATATATGTGTTGTGTGTGTGTGTGTGTGTGTGTGTGTGTGTGTGTGTGTGTGTGTGTGTGTGTGTGTGTGTGTGTGTGTGTGTGTGTGTGTGTCTATCATTATTCTGTTACTATCATTATCATCATCATTACAGTATCAGGATTATTATTGCTGTTATTGTTATTATAATTTTATTATATCTGTATTGATATCATAATTATCAATATGAGTATCATATAAATTTTTTTTGAAATACGCGCGTTGTCGAAGAAAAGAAAACGGGATACTATGTTTACTGCGCGATGCTGCCCTCTCGCGGCGTTTGTGAACACTGAGTAAACAAGAAGTGGGGAAGGGAGCAGTAGTGTCTTGGGTGCTGTATGTGAAGGATTACGGCTTAAATTTTTCGTCTGGCTGTAAGAAGCAAACTTTATATCAATGAAGGTGAGTTTCTCTAGTAAATAAGAGGGTTCATGTGCT
>NW_020871005.1:197057-202057 GCF_003789085.1 Penaeus vannamei | reverse complement strand
AAAAACACCATCACACACACAAAAAAGGTATTTCTTATTTTCTTCTCCCATCTCCCATTCCTATTACCCTTCTCTCTCTCTCTCTCTCTCTCTCTCTCTCTCTCTCTCTCTCTCTCTCTCTCTCTCTTCTCTCTCTCTCTCTCTCTCTCTCTCTCTCTCTCTCTCTTCTCTCTTCTCCCTCTCCTCTCTCCCCTCTCGGTCCCCCTCCCCCTCTCTCTCTCCCTCCCCCCTCTCGTCTCTCCCTCTCTCCCCTCTCCGTCTCTCCCTCTCTCCCTCTCTCCTCTAATTCGTAAGATTCTCAAAACCAAGTCAAAAACCTCAGGGAATCGAGCATGTGACTTTGACGCCAGCGGAGGCGTCGGGTTGCAGCGCCAGGGAGGAGGGGGTTGTTGTCTTCGCTTGCACTTCCTGGGTTGGCGCCAAGGGGAGGGGGGGTTGGGGTTGTGGTGGGGGTGGTTGTGGTGGCGGTGGTTGGGGTTGTAGTGGGGGTGGGGTGGTTTGGGTAGTGCTGGGGAGTGGGGGTGGGGGAGGGTTGGGGTTGTGGTGGGGGTGGTTGGGGTTGTGGTGGCGGTGGTTGGGGTTTTAGTGGGGGTGGGGTGTTGGGGTAGTGGTGGGGAGTGGAGGTGGGGGAGGAATGGGGTTGTGGTGGGAGTGGGGTGGTTGTGGTTGTGGTGGGGTTGGTTGGAGTTGTGGTGGGGGGGGTTGGGGTTGGGGTTTGGGTGGGTGGTTGGGGTTGGGTTGTAGTGGGGAGTTGTGGTGGGGGTGGTTGGTTGTGGTTATGGCTAGGGATGGGAAGGGGTTGTGATTGTGGTCGTGGTGAGTGTGGTTGAAGGTGGTGGGGATTGTGAAGAGTGGTTGGTTGTGGTGAGAGGGCTAAGAGGGTGCTTCTGTTTAGGGCCAAGGGGGGTTGTGATAGGGTTAAAGGGTGTTAGGGTTGTGATTGTGATTAGGGCTTAGGGATGAGAGTGGGTTGTGATTGTGGTTGTGGAATGTGGAGAGTGGTTGGTTGTGCTTAGGGCTAAGGGGAGTTGTGGATGTGGGTGTGGTTAGGGCTAAGGGTGGGAGCGGGTTGTGATCGTGGTTATTTAAGGCTAAAGGGGGTTATGGTAGTGGTGAGAGTGCGGGCAGGGATAAGAGGATAGGCTTGCGAATGTGGTTGTGGTAAGAGGGGTTGTGGTGAGTGATGTGATTAGGACTAAGGGGGATGTGATTGTGGTAGTGGTTAGTGCCAAGTGGGTTTGTGATTGTGCCGAGAGTGGTTGTGGAGTGTGTTGACGGATGTGGATGAGTCGGTGGTTGAAGTGGTTGTGGGTGTGGATACTTTTGGCTGTGTTTGTGGATGAGGTAGTTGTTGCCGATCGATGTGGGTGCAGTGATCATGGATATAGTGGTGGATGTGGTTGTGGATGTGAGAATATTTAGTGGTCATCATGGTGGTGTTTTGGTTGTGGCCTTGGTGGTTGTAGATGTAGTGCTGGTGGATGTGGTGGTTAGTTATTATTATCATCATCATCTTTATCTTTATCTCTTTATCTTCTTCATCTTATCTTCATCATCAGTATCATATCTTCATCATCTCATCTTCATCTTCACCTTCACCTTCATCATTATCATCATCAGTGTTATTATTATTGTTATTATTATTATTACTTTTTTATCAACTACAATATCGTTATTATCAATACTAATATCTTACCAACATTATCCATTTGGTTTTGCTGTTGTATTTGTTATTACTCTACGTTTTTGTTATTATTATTTTTGTTATTATTAGTCATTGTTATGGATGATTTCCCCATTTTTTGTTATCTATCTGACGTCATTATCTTTATCTGTATGATTTTTTTTTATCTGATTATTGTATTATTTTATTTTATTATATAATCATGGTTGCTCTCATTATCGTCATTAATTTGCTATTATTTTCACCGTCACCGTGCCTAATCCTGCTCGGGTCAGATTAGGCCATTGTTATTCTAAATGCCATTATTATTATTGAGTCTGTGTTATTATTTCTTCATTTTGTCATTATTATAATTATTATTATTATTATTATTACTGTTTTTATTGTTATTATTGTTATTATTATTATTGTTATTATTATTATTTTATTATTATTATTATTATTATTATTATTATTATTATTATTATTATTATTATGTATTTTTTTATATATTATTATTATTATTATTATTTATTATATTATTATTATTATTTATTATTATTATTATTATTATTATTGATTTTATCATATTATTATTATTATATTATATTCATTGCGATAGTCGAGTCAGGTGTTTTTTATGCATTATTGCATTTTCCCACCGAGAAGCCGTCGCAGTGCCCGGGCTAGTGACGGTGGTTCTGTCGCACTGTAGGCGATACATGCACCCTCAAAACACCCTCTACACACCACACCCGCCTCAACGCACTCCCTCCCACAACTCTCCACATAAACGAAAAGCCCTCTTAAACCCCATCAGATACCACACCTTCAATCTACCTACAAAAACAATCAAAAAAAAAAAAACTTAAAAAAATAACACATAAAACACACAAAAAAAAAAACGAAACCTCTCTCTCAAAACCCATCAATAACTTAAAACCCACAAAAACTTCTTTCCCTCAAACACCAACCTACTTAAACCAAAAATCTATAAAACTCTCCTCCTCACATCACTCTCCTTCCCTTAACATTAAAAAAAATACACAATAACAAAAAACCCCCACATAAACCAAAAACAAAAAAAAAAAAAAACATCCTCACAGATATCTCAGAAATCCACAACACTTAAACTCTCAACTTAACCACCTCCATACAAAAAAAAAAACCAAATACAAAAAAAAACTCTCAAAAAAAAAAAAAAAAAAAACACACCCATACAAAAATCCTCCTCTAAAAAACTGCCTCCTCACACTAAAAAAACACACAACCTGCGGTGGGAAAAAGTATGTGCTAAAGATAGTAGATGTGTGTGTAAAGTACTGATGTCATAGAGATGATGTGTGTGATAGATAGTAGTGTGATGGTGATGTGATAGATGAGTGATGTGTGTGTTCCCGCTGTGTGCGCGCGTGCCTATCGAATAGAATGTCCAAGTAACCGGGCCCTAAAGCGTGTGGCGTGTCTCCCTGTGTCGTGCGTCGCCTGTCACTGGTGCGCCCGCTGTTGGTGTCTGTCGCAATAGAGAGATGTGGGCGTTAAATCACCCAAACACAGCGGATAGATCTACAAATATCGCAAAAGAAACGGACTTAGGTAACCGACTTCGACCTATGGCAAACAGAGTTATGCCACATTGTGATTCCCTGCCCTTCCCCCGAAAAAATCCCTGCGAAGCGCCGGCGGGCGGGCGCGCGCGCGCGCGCGCGCGCGCGCGCGCGCGGCGCGCGCGCGCGCGCGCAGCAGGCGCGGGCGCGGCGCGCGCGCGCGCGCGCGCGCGCGCGCGCGCGCGGCCGGGGGGGGGCGCGCGGGCGCGGGGCGCGCGCGCGGGCGCGCCGCGCGCGCGCGCGGCCGGCGCCCGCCGCCCGCCCGCCCCCGCCCCGCGCCCGCTCCCCGCCCGCCCGCCCCGCCCGCCCGCCGCGCCCGCGCGCCCGCGGCCGCCCGCCGCCCCCCCTCCGCGCACCCTTGCTCGCTCTCCGCCGCTCTTTCCGCGCCCCGCTGCGCGCGCTTCGCGGGCACGGCCGCGGCCGCTCGGGCGCCCGTTCTTCGGCCGGGCCGGCCCCGGCCTTCTGCCTCGCGAGCTGCCGCCCTTTCTGCTGTTGCCCACCCCGGCTGTTTCCCCGCTTCGCGCCCTCGCTCGCTTGCCCGAGGGCGCGGGCGTGCCCGCGGCCGCCCGCCCGGCGCCCTCGCGCCCCCGCTTCCCCCGGGGCGCCCGCGCGCGGCTTCCTCTTCTCTCTCTCTCTCTCTCTCTCTTCTCTCCTCTCTATCTCTCTCTCGCGCGCGCGCGCGCGCGCGCGCGCGCGCGCGCGCGCGCGCGCGCGCGCGCGCGCGCGCGCCGCGCGCGGGCCCGGGCGCGGGCGCGGCGAGGGCCGGGAGCGGCGCGGGCGAGGCCCGGGCGCGGGCAGGGCGCGGGCCACGGGCCCGGGCGCGGGCCCGGGCGCGGGGGCGGCGCCGGGCGCGGGCGCCGGGCGCGGGCGCGGGCGAGCGGCGGGGCGGGGCGGCGGGCGGGCGGCGGGCGCGGGCGCGCGCGGGCGCGCGGGCGGCGGGCGCGCGGGCGCGGGGGCGCGGGCGCGGGCGCGGGCGCGGCCGGCGCGGGCGCGGGCCGGGCGCGGGCGCGGCGGCGGGCGGGCGCGCGGCGCGAGCGCGCGCGCGCGCGCGCGCGCGCGCGCGCGCGACGAGCGGCTGCGGCCCGGCGGCGCGCGCGCGCGCGCGCGCGCGAGCGCGGCCGGCGCTCGCGCCCGCGAGGACGCCGGCCGAGCCCGCGTTGATCGCTCCATCGCTCCGACGATCGGCGTACCGCACCGCGCGCGGCCAGGGCAGCGCGGGACCACGGGTCTTCCTGTGCTCTTGGTTTGCTTTCTTCTAATGCCCCGCGGTTTTGTTTTTGATCCGCGCGGGCGCGGGAGCGGCGGCGCGACCGCGCGCAGTCGTGGATCCGCCGCGGGCGGGCGGCGGGCAGGCCCGCCGGCTATCGCGGGGCCGGCGGCGGGCTGCGCGCGGGCGGGCGCGCGGAACCTGGGGCGCGCCCCCGTCCCCGGCCGCGGGAGCTCGGGCCGCGCAGCGCGCGCGCGCGCGCGTGCAGCGCGTGCGCGCAGCGCGCGCGAGCGCGCGCGCGCGCGCGCGCGAGCGCGCGCGCGTGCGCAGTGCGCGTGCGCGTGCGCGTGCGCGTGCGCGTGCGCGTGTGCGGCGCGCGCGCGCGCGCGCGCGCGCGCGCGCGCGCGAGCGCGCGCGCGCGCGCGTCGCGCGCGCGTCGCGCGCGCGCGCGCACGCGCGAGCGGGCCCGGGCGCGGGCCGGGCGCGGGCACGGGCGCGGGCCCGGCGCGGGCGTGGCGGCCGG
>NW_020871005.1:169557-182057 GCF_003789085.1 Penaeus vannamei | reverse complement strand
TATGTAGTGCAAGGAGCTAAATATAATAAAGTAGCTCAATAAAGTTCTTTAATATATAGTCAAAATTAAAGTAGTGAATGTAGATTTATTTTCTTATATTGGTTTGTCATATGTCATAAACATTAGGTATAGTTCTTTTTCATTACATTATTATTACTGATATTGATTGTTTCTTTTTCACAAATAATTACCATGTATACCTTCAATAATAGTCATTTATTTTCATATACACTTTCATATTCTTAATAACTGAATAAGATTCTAATACATTTAGTTTGCTGTAGTTTCTGAAAGAAATCTTCAGTGTGAAGGTCACAGCAAGATACTAAAATGACTCATTTCATCTTTTAGGCACAGATGCAACCCTGCAGAAATGGTCTCCAGATTTAGAAGAGGAAGTCAATGCTTGGGATTTCGTGAGCAGAGCAGCTTTTTGCTTAGGAGATGCCAACCCTCGCCATAAGCCAACCTCGGGTATGAACGAGGGGTTGGAGGACGTGATACGAGATGTCATGGAGATCATAAACAAGTAAGAATGAATTGGCTTTGTAATTTCTGGATAATGCTTGTGTTACCTTTTTTTCTTGTCTTTTTCAATGAATATGCTTTCCAAATCTTGAATAAGAAATATAGAAAACCTATCAATATGGTAGACTGTAACATGGGTATCTAGTTACACATGAAATCTTACTCAAGTAATACAAACGATAGTCTTGGAATCATTTGAAAATGATCAGAATATATGAAGTGTATGTGAAATATGTTTTTTATATAATTAAGGTTTTCATTTCATGATGTTGTTTGCTTTTTGAAATATCTGGACAAATTGTAAGATAGAAATATACCCTTCCTCCAACACTAATTACATATCCATTTGCTTTACCCAATAGAGTTTCTAAAGAACGTGGAAGAGTGATTGACTTCAAAGAGATACTTTACGGATATATTAGATGGCACCCTAGTCATTCCATTGAATATATCATAGACATGTTATTACTCTATAAAAAGTACCGAGGCAAGAAAATGACAGTTCCTGTACGGAGACATGCCTACCTTCAGGTCAGTGGAAAAGCCTTTTTTTAGGTAAAAGATTTCTCGTCAATGTAAAACTTGACTAACCTCTCACTTTCTAACCTTTAATTGCATGTCTAAAGATATATATTGAATACCTGATTGTTTGTTTTGTAATTATTTGTTGTGCAGTACGTGATTCCAGACATTTGAGATCCATGTCTTAAGAAATATATTTTAATCACACGATCAACATCCAGGTTCCTCTTGGACCACTATATGTCCGTGAATATGAAAGTCTCAGACCAGAGACTGACATTGCCCCTACTTCAGGAATCCAAGACTTTGTTGAAGTAGTGGTGAAGAAAAGTCTCAAGGATTTTTCAAGCCTTCACTATCAGGTATTTTTTTTGTTTTGGTTTGTTTTTTCATTTCTTTTTGCCTTTTTCATTTTGATTTATTTATTTTTCTTTCACTATTCTCTTAATGCTTGTCTTTCTTTTTGCTTTTCTCCATTTATATATCTTAAGTTTCATTTGTGGAGTTTGTACTTGATTATATTTTTGTTTGTTTTTTAACATAATGGTGTATTAAGTTCTGCATTATGCAATGCATAAGAAAACATGTACTTTATTATTATAGGATTTTATTGCTTTGTTTTTTTCTCCATTGTTTTTCTTAGATCCCTCATGCTGGATCAGCAACAGTACAGCAGAAACCAAAGAAAATTAATTTTATCCTACCCCTCGCTGGTCGGTTTAGCATCTTCCAAAGATTTATGGGTAAATCAGTTTTGAAATACTTTTGGTATTTTTACATTAACCTGTTTGTTGCATGTACAGACTAATTAGAAATGGTAAGATACAAATATTCATCCCCTTTATGCTGTTTAATACCCTGATTATGTTTTGCACATGTTTATACATATTCATTTTATAGTTCTGTAAGAAATATTTATATCAATATCTCCACTAAATCCTACTTTTGCTATTATACTTTCTCTGTCATTCATTCTTTTATATGAGTCTATTCAATACATACAAACCCATGAAACAGTAATATTCAGTAGGATAGTACTCTTGAATGCAAAACTATGCATATATCCTCTCTCCAATAATCCAGACTTTATTTTTAGGCTACAGACTTTCTTATGTATTAAAAGTATTAGGAAGACTTTCTTTGTGAGAGGGAGATGTTATTGGAGATGGTTATGTAAAGATCATTGAATGGTTTGTCCTGCAATGGCTGCTATGGATGGATTTATGGAGTTATGGATGCTTAATGTTCATTGTATTTAAGTAGTTTTTTTATGGCTCCAAATCAGCATTTAAGCTTTAGTTTTTGAAAAAAGTAGCTGAAGCGATATTTCTTAGTCACTGAAATACTGTTGTACACTAGGAATCAAATATACTTCCTCTGGATCAGATGTCAGAACTTGAAAGATCTTGTCAAATCCATTAGGGAGGCCAGCTTCTTTCATTGTTGCATATAGGTATACTCTTAAAATGAATTTCTAACATATAACAGTATAGTTTTAGAGGGACTTTCCATGCTGGATAGCTCCAGTAAAAAGTTACAAAATAACAGATCATTATGAAAGCATGTATATTGGTTAATAGTTAAGATTCATCACATAAATATAAATAAAATAAAGGAAACCAGTCTTCAAAAATCTTTCATTATGTTGAATGACTTGCAGATGATTTCAAACGGGTATGTCTAGAAGGAGAAGAAAATGTGCGTTTGGTGGTGGTGTCCTTCCGCTCTCCACCTGGCCAAGAGGACACGACAGAGAATGTGGAGGCTCTTATTTCCAGCCTTCAGTTGGACTATCCTGAAGTTCCTATGAGTGTGCTACAGGTGGGTGATTCACATTATTATATATTCTCCTTTATACCTTTAGTTTTTTGGTGTTTCAGTATGTGATTTCAATTCTGCAGGTTTTATTTTGGCAATTCGATATTCAATTAGTAAAACATGGCATTAGGTTCAAGGCTGAGTCTGTGTTTCGAGCTTTTGCATGCTTTTTTTTTTTTTTTCAGGTGAAAACTATTTCATGAATCTTACATAACTTCTACAGTGTCTAGAATTATCATTATTTTTAATGTTTGTGAATATTTGTTAATCTTTCTTTTCTCATCTTGGTCAAACCTTTATAAACTTATGTTGTTCACTGAAGTGCCTTCTTCTTTGTCTTCAAGTGCAGGGAATCCTTTACATGTAAATTTATAATTTTTACCTTTCTCATCAACTACATTTTTATCATCATTCTAATTTCAACGATAACAGCATAGTGTCTACTTACACAGGCAAACACAAGTTTTGCTCGAGCTTTAGCCTTAGAGTTGGGTGCTGGCCAGTGTGAGGAAAATGACTTGATGCTCTTCATCGATGTGGACATGACCTTCACTCCTGGTGCTCTTGATAGAATCCGATTACATACAGTGCAGGGAATCCAGGTATGTATAATTTTCTTTCGCAAAGCTTTGATACCTTTTAGTGTGTTGGTCATTTTGATTATTGTTCTGTGCATAAAGGTACTTTGGTCTTTCTTGTGATGAAATGATGTATCCTGTTGTTTATTAATTTTCATTTTTTCTTTTTTTTCTTTTATCATCCTGATAATTTTGTCTCTGCAAGTTCTGAATCATGTTATTATTACAGTTATACAGTAATTTCATTGCTTCTGTTGTCATAGGTGATTTTACATATCAATTTGATTCTTAATGATGTATTCAGTGAATGAAATTAATGTTGTTTTTATGCCTTCTCTTTCCAGATATATTATCCTATAGTTTTTAGCGAGTTTGATCCAAGTGTAACAAGAAAGGGAGGCAAAGGGGAAACATATGACCACAATTTGGTAAGTTACATGTTTTCTAGAAATGAATTAATGAGCATCATGTAAATAACCAGACATGTAAAGGAGATCCTACATATTACTCTAGAGAGTTAAGTTTCAAATTACAATCGCTCCCTTTTAGGAGTGGAAAATACCACTAGTAATTTTAACTTGAAAATTGGTCTCCACTTGTAAAATTATATACTGGAAAGGTGATTGGTGCAACTACTAAGGAGACGACTCCAAGAATGGCAGGGAACCTTTGATGGTTCTAGTTACATTGGCAACAAAGTTAGATTTTTTGCCTGATAAATTTGCTTTTTTTATGCAGATTGATGAAGAAGTGGGATATTGGAGAGCATTTGGATTTGGAATTGTATCAATGTACAAGTCTGAATTGCTAATGGCTGGTGGTCTAGATACTTCCATTCTTGGATGGGGTCAAGAAGATGTTGACCTCTTTGAGAAGGTGAGTGTACTATTTTAATAACATAATGTGAAGTGCTAGTTTGTTGATTGGTGCAGATGTAGGATGATCTGCTTTTGCTGATCTGAGAATAATTTCATGATTTTGTAATTTCCTCCAGTGACATTAACATAGTTCAAATAAAGATAACTTGTCTCAGGTATGTGATTTCTTGTAAGTTCAGATTACCCTGTTGCAGATGAGTGTCATCTTGTAGTTAACATTGTGTTGAAATTCTACATGGCTTTGACTTTGCTCTGTAAGGCCCACTAAACAGTGTAGACAAGTTGTGCAGTTGAATGCTCTCTATTTAACCCACTAGCGCTGGTATATTTTGAAGCCGAAAATAATAGTTTATGGGCAGCTTCAAAACTGGTGCGTGGGACTGGCTCGGAATTTGCCTGTGCGCCGGCTGCAGCCCGTGACAGAATTGGAGCGCAAGTTCCAATCCAGCATCACAGCAACGGGATGCCCAGCAATTTTTATTTTCCGGGACACTTGTCATAAATAGGTTAATCATACTTTTGTAATGAAAAAGCCACGAGGAATGTCAGAAATGATAGAAATCACCAAACTAGCTTTAGTGGCACCTCACAGTTTGGCCATCTCGATAATTAAGGGAGTGTGTCTACAAGACCATTTAATGGGAGCTCCTTTTCTAATGCTGTAACCATGTTGATGTGACTACATGAATGTCATATCAAAAAGTTATTTCGATGTTGTCAGTAATATATACTTAGACCAGCTTTATTAATTTATTATTGTTTATGCATACCTTAGCAAGAATTTTTCAAAGAATGACAAGTTAAAAGTAGGCACTGCATAGCTAGAGAATTGAAAGTAGCTTGTATGAGTAATGCCACTGAAGGAGCTGGAACTTGCAAGGTTGTAGCTGATGGTTAATAGTATGCCACTGTGTGTCATAATTTTTATGAAAAAAATCCTTATTTTTATAAAAGGTAATTTTATATCTTCCTCACCCCTACAGGTGCTGAAGAAAAAAATCCAGGTATTTCGAGCAGCTGACCCTGGCCTAGTCCATATTTTCCACCACGTTGACTGTGATCACAACCTCGTCACGAACCAATACCAGATGTGCCAAGGGACGAGATACAGTACCTATGGTGCTACACATTCCCTCGCCAAAACCATCATCGACAATCCAGAAATCCTAGCGTACAAGAGACGAAACTCGTAGTCATTATTTTTGTATAACCAATAATTTAATAAGCGTTATTTTTTATAATTTATTGCCCCTCGAGGCTTACTTAGGTGAAAGGTCTCAGTGTGTGGAGGAAAGGAAGACATTCCTATCTCACAGACAAGAGTGATTGTCATGACTTTTAGGGTTAGGTTTTATTCTTTGAATCCAGATTTTCGTTAACCAAATCCTTCACTTTTTATTTACTATTCTTTGAACTTAGGAAGAATGTTCCCATCATTGGTGTTAAAATCATTGGTTTTAAGTATTTTAAGAACAAACTCAGAGACGAATGACAGTGTGCGATGCAGCTGATATTTTATTGATTACCATTTACATTTCCATACTCTGTAGATTCATATAGTTTTAGGACTTGTTCCATTTTTCTACATTTTTATTATCATTGTTATATTTTCTTTTGTTGTCGATATTATTATTATTATTATTATTGTCTTTATATATATATATATATATATATATATATATATATATAATTTTTTTTTTTTTTTTTTTTTTTCATCTTCCAACATCAACGTCACCATTTGTTGTCTCAGTTGTTGTCAACATCAACATCAGTAGCAGCAGCAGTAGCAGCAGCAGCAGTTATCATCATATATCATCTTCTTTATCTTAATTATCATTATCATTATTACTTTTTTTTTATTGTCATTATTATTATTATTATTATTATTATTATTATTATTGTTATTGTTATTGTTATTGTTATTATTATTATTATTATTATTATTATTATTATTATTATTATTATTATTATTATTATTATTATTATTATCATCATCATCATCATCATCACCATCACCATCATCATTATCAGTATCATTATCATCTTAATATTAGTTATTATTGCTATTATTATTATTATTATAATTATTGTTTTATGTTTCTATTATTATCAAGGTTATTATGATTAGGATTAGGATTTTTACTATTATTTCTATAGCCGTGTTACTATCACTATCACTACTACCAATATTATTCCTATGACTGTTGCTTTTACTATTATTGTTACAACTGATACTGATACTATTGATAATACTGCTACTGTTTAGTGCTCAATTATGTATGCACAATCATTATCATAATGATAATTCTTTATTCATTTTAACTTTCCCAATTGCAGCATTAATAACATAGATTATTACTCACTACCTGTGCTAGTTCAAAATGAATGAAATCATTAATTTTTATGATGGATAGAGTTTTTTTTATTATTATTATTCTTTTTTGCAGTTATAATCAGTTCCTCGGTGTTACCGTTCACCTCTCTATCTTTTATTTTGTCATTCTGTCTTGTGCTCAATAATGGTAATGGATGAGTCATATTGTAGGAACTGTTCATTCCTTATCACAAAGGAAGGAAATACATATCCTTGGAAGTTAGTTTACCTGTTGTGAATGGCAAAGGAAATTGTTGGAAGTGTAAACTCCTTGCAACTTCAATACATATGCAGATGGACACACAGGGAGAAGACACACAGAGATACAGACAGAGAACACATGCAGGGACATGTGCACATACAAGCAAATGCACACATACACACGCACAAACATATTCTTTTAGACAATCATATGTATATAAGAATTATTGCCTTCTTTATTTATTTCCAGGTATTAGTTTATTAGTTTTATAATCGATATATATGTAAGAATATGTGCAAGAAGCAGATACCAGAAGGTGCCATGATTATAATGATATGAAATACTCTACACTTTTTCTCAATATTTTTTACTCCTCTACATTTAATGATCATTAATTTTATAAGTACTTAGTAAAAGGGCTTGATTTTATGCCATTTAAATTGTGGGCCAATACTTAAAGTAAAGGAAGAAAACACTAAAGATTGAATAAGTACTATAAAATCTCAGACAAATTGCTGTGATCAAATGGGTAGACGCCTAGTGTGTATCCATAATTCCTCAATCAAGAGTATCCCACCGTACTTTGAATCTTTATATCACACTTGTGAGAAACCATTTGTTACCAAAACAGACACCTAAAATGTTTATATTTCATAATATGTTTCAGGTTAATATTATTATTTGCACAGTCATCCTCATCAGTTTTCTATAGATTAAGAAGCATCCGACAAATCACACATTGACATACATAGGAAAGAGAGCACTGTGAGTAGCTTTGATAGAAGAGAGCAAGAGTCATGATAGATAAATAAGTATGTCTAGATCTCTCATGGGTACATGAATAAAAAAGTGGGCCCAATGTTTCCTTGTAATACCTTGGGTGGATTTTTTATCTCCTTTTTTAAGTGCATCTTATGTGCTGTCAGAGATAGTACTTCATATTTTGATATTCGGTACAACTAGGTGCCTCTTTCATAAAGCATAATGCAAAAAAAAAATTGTCTTTCTTTTCATGGCAGCAGATTTCCTCTGCATATCTTCTATACCTTATATTAGCCTTAACCATCCATGCTGCTCTCTGGTCAGCTACTTTATCAGTCACTGTTAAGAAAGTTCTTAAAAAAACTTTTAAAAAGGTACTGATTGTTGCAAACAGAGTCTGAATTTTAACAGCTATTTTTTGTTTTTCCAATCTGCAAGTAAGACTTGGCAGCTCTTTATTACTAGGATGAAAGCATGGAATGTATTTTTTTGTATTTAAGAAACTGTATACCATATCCCGGTAGGTAGTAGAATCAGTAAGAAAAGACTTATTTTTTAAAGTTCAGACAAATTCTGAATTCTTTCATTCTTTAATAATCAGATAGTAAATATTTCTGTTGTAGGTCATTTTTACAGAATATCTGTACATTTTATTTTTTGGGGGGAAGAGGTTATCTTCTTGATTAGAATGCATAGTAAATATGAAACATGAAGTAGGATACCTGTTTACAAATGAACATCAACATATGTACAAGCGGCATACATACACACACTTGCATAATACGTTGATATTAATAGTTTATATATTTATATTATAGGATAATACTAAGGACTCTATATGCATAACAGTCAAGAGTATATTTTTTGCTATATGTTACTATCTTGCATAATTGCCATTAACAATTTTGAAAATTAGCAACAACTTTCAATGGCTTTTTTAATCTATGATACACTGATTTTATCTGTTTTTATGGTACTTTAATAGTTGTATTATAAACAGATGTTCCTGTATATTTATATGTACAATTGTGATACGGATACTAGGTGCCATTGTTAGAATAGAGTATGTGATAATATTTTCTTGATGTCTTCCTTGACATAGAGGCTGTTTTAGGTACTTTTTGTGACCTTCAAAGGAGTAAATGCATCATCAGTTTTTCATGATGGATTGCACTTTGTAATGCATATCACCAACAGATATCTACACTTTGTACATTTTAGGTTTTAGATATTAGTGAGAATGTGAAAGATTTGTATAGATTTTGAAAAAATACTTTTATAGGAAAAAAGTGTTCTTTTACTTACCCTATAATCTTTATTTCATTAAAAATTACCAGCAATTTATCATGACCATCCTATACAATAACAATATTAGTTGTGTTAGTTATTAATATCTGTATTTTGTGAACAAGCTAAAATATTAATTTTGTGTCAGCCACTGGTTTTTATTGTATCAACTCTGCAAGTTTCACTGGCACGGTATAGCAACAGGCAGGAAACCCTACTATGATCCAAGAGTTGCAAAAGTTGAGTCAAGCTTAGCAATCAAGTGCCAATGCTTTGTATTTCAATGCCACTCACCCATCAGTCTATATTACAAAATTTAATTCATATAGAACTAGTTTAGTTTGTTACTTTTCTTTGCTATTTTTCCTTCACCCTCATGTAATTTCACTCATTATTCACCCATGGATGAAACCTAAAATAAATAGATTGAAACATGTGCTAATGCAATTCCCTCATCAGTCTATTGTACATATTGTAATTAATATAGATCTATCTTTGCTTGTGTTATCTTTTCTTTGTTTGCTTTCACCCCAGAGTAATTTCATTCATTATTCATCCATAAATGAACCTTCAAATAAACAGTTGGGAATATGTGCTTGCCAACCACCTTTAATGTCAGCACATATGTCAGAACTATGAGCACACCAGTATGCTGGAAGGTGAGAAGGTGAATAAAGGAGAACTGGCAGCAAAAGCTTTTATAACAAGAATGCCGTTAACTTATCATCTCTCCAACATTTCAGTACTGTTGACAAGGGGGGGTAAACAAAATCTTGCAAACATGTCACTCTTGCAGACACCCTTCTATCTTTGATTATCCTGCCACTTTCCCTCACCTACTCCACCTTATGTGTACTCTCTTCTTCGCTGCTTTACACAATGTACTACTTTTCACAGTGGACCCCTAGTATTTAGGGATCACTTTCACCTCCTCTCCTTACACCCCACCTTCAGCTCTCCAGGCTCACTACTGTTCATAATATCTACAATCAAAAAAGGCTTCAACTGTCCTACTTTCACTTCAAGGCTTCACTCGTTTGCCATTACCACTGCACGCTCCATCCCTGTCACACTGCAACCCTACATACCGTGCACTATTCTCAGCTACTACTCTGCTACTCTCAACTCTCTTGATCTGAATCCACAATTCCTCTCTCAGCACCCTGCCATAAGCTTTCTCTAAATCCAAAAACACAATCCCTAAGGCTTTCTCTGCACTCCCCGATTACTATTCTCAATTCATATATCAGATTCCTGGCACGAAGCCATATTGCAGTTCACAGATCATCATCTTTTCCTCAGCTTACCTTCCATTTCACTTTTTTATACTACTTCTTTGTAGTTAATGCTGCCCAGCACATTCCCCTTACTCTTCAAAATTCGTTATTCTGGCCAAGGCCCCCGCCCCCCCCAAAAAAAAAAAAAAAAAAAAAAAAAACTATCAATCCCCATCTAACTGAACCCAAAACAAGGGGGCCGACCACAGGGCTATATATTAACAACTTTCATACCGTAATCCCATAATCCATAACCAGAGACCTACTTAAGTTCAATTTTTCTCAGCAATCACTAGGAGTTAGGGAAGTTCTTGGTCGTTTTAGGAAGGTCTCGAGGTCCTGCGTGGCTCAGGCTATCTGACATTCCGATAAGGGATCCCAATAAGGGATCAGGGCGCAAAAAAACAAACAAAAAAAATGCTTAAATATTGAAGTAGCTGTAAATGGTTCCAGGTTTACTTAGGGTGCTATGGAAACCTATCACAGAGTAAATTACTAAATTAAACTGGGTACGGTATGAAAATTTTCATACCCCTTATAGACCCCTTAAATACGCCCCTAAACAATGGAAAGCTATCACACAGTAAATGAGAATGGATATGGTTTGAGTACTCGTATACCCCAAATAGATCCCTTAATGACCACTTAAACACCTTAAAACACCCTCAACGGGAATGAGTTAGGGAGATGATCGAGGGTGCTATGGAAGGCTATGATAGAGTAGAGGCGATCGGGCATGGTGTTAAATATAACGGGCGTCACCTTTTCAGGGCGGCGTCTATATTGTTTTTTGAGCGTGATCATTATACGTCTACTCCACTCCAAAAGACTGCCTCTCCTTTGCCAAAATGTTTGTAAAACATTTTGGATAAAAAACTCCACGGCCATCTCTCCTGAACGGTACATACCTTCATTAACGTGTCAATTGAACCAATCCCCTTTCCACTCTTCATTCTCTTCAAAGCTGCTCTCACTTCAACCTTTTTATACAACGCCCTTCCTGATCTGCTTCCTGTACATCGACATCATGCATCGTTTCATCGCTCTCGTTTCCATTGTGCGTTAGCTCTTCAAAGTCTTTAATCCACGTCCTTTATCAGGCTAACATGCCATTCTGTTGCCATTCCTCTCTTCACCTGTTGAAGTAAATGCTGCATCTTTTCCAATTCGGTAACTGGTTCAAGACCTTTCCTCTCTTGTGTCCAGCTTCTTTGACTCAACTGTTGCCATTATGCGTTAGCTCTTCAAAGTCTTTAATCCACGTCCTTTATCAGGCTAACATGCCATTCTGTTGCCATTCCTCTCTTCACCTGTTGAAGTAAATACTTGTACTTCCATTTTCTTCGTCCCCGTGGTTGCCCCTATGTTTGTCTTCTTATATTTCCCTAGAGTTCACCATTACAGGACATGTCTTTTTGCTCTCTTTCCCCTGTCCAGAAGTCAGTCCACGTACCCCGCATTCCAGCAGTAGTTACCCATTTGTCCAGTTCTTTTTCATCGCCACCCGGTATCTGCCTCACGCCCTCCCTGACTTCACATAGCAGTATTCCTCCTTCATCATTCGAAATCCGATCCTTAGTTCAGTCCTTCACCTACAAAGTCATCCACAGACTACCGTCTCTTTGGATACACCCTTCTTTGCTACCACCTTACAGTATCTTATCTCCCTCAGGTTACCTCTGCTGTATAGGTTAGTCCACCAAAAATCCACAGTCCCTACACTTGTCCTCCTCGGCCATTCACCTCATTTCAGATAGCTTCTTTCTCCTCCATCGTAAACATTGCATTCATCATTACACCTTCAGTTCCCATTTTTACATTGTCTTCACCTCTAATTTACTCTTATTATACTCTTCTTTCATGATTACCCTATACCAATTCTCCTTCCATACACACAGTGTTTTAGAATGCCTGTGGTTCTGACCTTACTATCCCTACCTTTGGTCTCTTTTGCTTATCTGTTCTCCTCATATCAGTCAACTTTTTCCCTTTAACAGTTAGGGTACAAACATTCAGAGTTCCGTTTCTCATCTCACTTCTGCCTTTCCACATCGCACACTGCCATCTTTTCCACCTAGCAGCAGCAGAGTTTCATCTCGTACCAGTGGCGTCCATAGGTAAGTCGGGTCTCGACCAGGGCTCTCACTTTCAAGGTAAATTACCTTAGTTTGAGGTAATTCAAGTACTTCTAAGATAACGTTTAAGGTAATGCAATTTTAAACTTTATTCTAACGTAATTCTGACATAACAGCTACAACTCAATAATATTTATGA
>NW_020871005.1:147057-164557 GCF_003789085.1 Penaeus vannamei | reverse complement strand
CCCGATACACAAAGCCGGTACGCTTATACTATCAGCAGACTGCATCGCGGACCTCATAATTATATACTTTAGGTATGTAAACTACTAATAATGTTCATGCGATGAAAGCCATTTCTTCTGTGCAATTGATAATTGATAACAGAACTAACATCTTTTGTGTAAAGAGAAATGCTAGTGCATTCTGATTGTGAGATATTGATATATCAGAAGGAAAGCGATTATCTAATTTCAATCCTGCGCGTCAATTTATCGATCATCGATCTGGGTTCTGCTAATTAATATGACTCACATATTTCTTGGCATTCTAACACAGACTCGTGACTTCAAAAACGCTATTGAGCAAAGTCATTAAATGTTCTTTGTACGAGATATATAATTCGCTAGACAAAACATTTGTCACGTCCATGTAACGATTTCTTTTTGGTCATCAGATTCATAAAACTTTATATTATCATCCTTCAATTTTTTAACATCATATTGATATCAAACAGTTTTAAGACCAGTCGCTGAAAATGGTCCTTGCAAAACGCGAATTCTAACAAGAATACAAATAGAAGAAAGAAAACCTCCCTCTACATCAAAGCCGAGGCCGAAACCGCGAGAGACCCTTCGGACAGTGTTCAGCTGATCTATGTCAACACAACGTCGTCGTGGAGCATTCTCGAACGGACGTGTGATTGGGAAGGTGAGAACACACCCTTTTCCTTTTCTTGATAATTTTCAGTGTGCGGGAAGGGTGCATAGACTTGGTAGTAGGATAAAGATGCATTTTTTTTTTATTACTGGTTTCAGATTCGAGTCTTATAGTATCCTCGAAGCCTCTGAAGGAAATGCCGATGATGCTATGATTAATTTTGGGATTGATTGGACGAATTTGTTCATATCTGAAGTAGCATCTTAAAGAAGGAAAACCCGATAAGGTGTATGTCGGATGTAAACAAGATCTGTGCTATTCTTTTTTTTCTTGTACTAATGTTGACTGTCTTAACTAAATCCACTTGAAATTTACTGTGATCAATTCTTGCAACTCCTAGTCTTCCAGCCCACGCCATTGATAATAGTATTGTGTCACTCATAGCTGTACATCATGCACCATCAAAGACCAACTAACCACATGATATGAATCTGGCAAGATAAGCTTACATTAGTAGCTACCTCATTTTTTATATTTGGCCAGGGAGGTCAACAGATTTAGCCAGAATTTATACTATATATATATTGGTCCTAGTTGGAAAATTAATAGGCAGGATAGGAGGATGTGGCTTATTTCAGTAGATTTTCTTGTGTTCAAGGCAAAATTCATAGATGGTTGGTGTGCACCACACAAAAATTTCTGGAAGAAATTTGCCAGATAATATGAGAATCACATTCCATACCTAACAGTGTAAAAGGGATGGAATATTGCATGCCAATTTTTGAGTGGTTGTGCTCAATCAAGTCTGTTTATATCAATCATAAAAAGTAGAAAGTCGCTCAGGGAATTTTCTTGGATTTTAGTAGTTGATAGTGTAGGTAATTTCTTCTAATAGTTCCGCCAAAGGGATCGCAATGACATTGGTATCGTTGGAATCCTCTCACTGTCTACAGTGCAAATAACTAGGTTTAATTGTGTGGAAATCCCCTTAACCCCCCCCCCTATTAGTGACAAGCTTGTGCCTGATAGCAGGGGAGGGCATGAAAAGTACCAGGGAAATTGCAGGGTAAAATATGAATAATCTACACAAAATCAGTCACTGTATTGTCCAATGCAGGGGCTGTACCTCCTGCGACCCCCCCATGGGTGGCTGCTGCCCCCCAACCCCTATTCAGAAAAACAAAGAATCCTCCATGTATTCACGGTAGGAATGTTGGACAGACTAGGCAGTGTTGCTCCTGCATGACAGTTGTACGCTCTCTCTGGCCTTTAATATGTGGAGGAATCATTGTTTTACTAGGTGGGGATTATTCATATTTGACCATGCAATTTCCCTGGTACCTTTCTTGTCCTCCCCTGTTATCAGGGCCACGAAATTGTGGGTATGGGTTGTTTCTGTGGAATAATTTCTATATATTTGGAACAAGTGAGAGGAATCCAACGAGAACAAAATCATCATAATCCGTTTGCAGAGCTATTAGAAAAAAAAATCCAATAATAATAATATTATAAGTAGTAACAGCAACAGCAGTGATAGCAGTAGCAGTCACAGTATCACTTATATATTTATTTTGTGTTTACTGGTACACATAAGTTTATTTTATTATATTATTTTTTTTCCTTTCAGAAGCAGACCTAGAGCCATGCCTGAGGTAGACCAGAGTAAGGAAGTGAAGGTAGAGAAGGTACAGGAGGTGGAGGTGGAAGGAAAAGTTGAGGAGGAGGTTTCAGAGGAATGGCTTGATGTCTTAGGAAGTGGAGACCTCAAAAAGAAGGTAAATCATTGGAACATTTCCTTTTTGTTTGTTTGTTTGTCTTTAGTCTGTTTTATGTGCAGAAACAGTGTTTTGTTAGAAATATGATAAAGATGATGATTTACATATGCTGAAAAGATTGTAGTGTGATATATGAAAGGAATGTGATAAAAAAAAAGACATTTTCAACTGCTAAGGTAACAAGCCATTAGATATGCATATAAAACAAATAGTAGTGCTGTGTTCCCACAGTATCATGAAAACTGTAATTATTTTCTTCAGGTGATAAAACCAGGAGTAATTGACTCAAGACCAGTAAAAGGTGACACGGTTACAGTTCGAGCAGCTGGAAGGCTTGACGATGGCAAAGAAGTGGATGTTCACGATGAACTTACATTCACAGTTGGAGACAGCGAGGTAACACTTTTGAATAGTATAAAATCTATACCTAACAGTTGATATTATTGAAACTGACTATCTGCAAGTTTGGTCAGATTATATTTAAACATTTGTAAATTTAATATGAAATTTAATGAGAAAGGATTTAGAAATTCCCAGTGTTGCAGAAAAATATAAAATATAGAAATACTGTCAGGAAATGTGAAGTAACAAGAAAGATTAATAAGCAGGTGTAGATATGTAAAATTTTAAGATATGGACATTGCTCAGTAATAAATAATTTTGTATGGAAAATCATCAGAAATAAATAGTAACCTCTCTTGTATGGGTGATCCAATGTTAACACAGATTTCAAAAGTATATCCGAGTATATAAGGTGATTATGTACTTTTTGTGAATACTAGCATATAAGGTGATTATTTACTTTTTGTGAATAAGTTATTTTTAGGATTTGATAGTGTAAAATGCCCTTCTAAATTATTTGACTACAAGAGTCTTGCCTTAAACATAAATCATTACAACCTGATAATACTAACAGCGCCAGTAACCACAATACTCATTTGCAAACTTTTGATATTCACAAAAGTTTACGAAGATAATCTTTGCAAATGCTAAATGCTAGTTATATTACTACTTTTTTGTCTCATCATCTTTACTTTTTAGGTGGTACTTGGATTGGACATGATTGTGCCTCTGATGGATAAGGGAGAAATGGCAGAAGTTTACATCGGTGCCAGGTATGACCAGTATTGATTAACTTCTTTGTACTGATTTGAGTTCAAATACTAAAAGAAACATGGCTTTTTCCAGCTCCTCGCATTCTCCTCCTCTTCCTTCTCTTCATGCTTTTCCTCTTTCTTCTCTTCATGCTCATGCTGCTCCTCTTCCCTCCCCCTCTTTCTATTCCTCCTCTTTCTCCTCCTTTTCTTTCTCCTCCTCCTCCTCCTCCTGTTAATTTCTTTGTACTGATTTGAGTTCAAATGCTAAAAGAAACATGGCTTTTACCAGCTCCTCTCCTTTTCCTCCTCTTCCTTATGCTCTTCCTTCCTTTTCTTCATGCTTTTCCTCTTTCTTCTCTTCATGCTCTTACTGCTCCTCCCTCCTCCTCCTCTTTCTCTTCCTCCTCTTCTTTCTCCTCCTCCTCCTCCTGTTGATTTCTTTGTACTGATTTGAGTTCTAATGCTAAAAGAAACTTAGCTTTTTCCAGCTCCTCTCCTCCTCCTTATGCTTCTCCTCTTCCTTTTCTTCATGCTTCTCCTCTTTATTTTCTTAATGCTCATGCTGCTCCTCCCTCCTCCTCCTCCTCCTTCTCCTTCTCCTTCTTCTTCTTCTTCTTCTTCTTCTTCTTCTTCTTCTTCTTCTTCTTCTTCTTCTTCTTCTTCTTCTTCTTCTTCTTCTTCTTCTTCTTCTTCTTCTTCTTCTTCTTCTTCTTCTTCTCCTCCTCTCCTCCTCCTCCTCCTCCTCCTCCTCCTCCTCCTCCTCCTCTCCTCTTCCTCCTCCTCTCCTCTTCCTCCTGCTCTTCCTCCTCCTCCTCCTCCTCCTCCTCCTCCTCCTCCTCCTCCTCTCCTCATCTTCCTCCTCCTTCCCCTCCTCCCTCCTCCTCCTCCTTCTCCTCCTTCCTCCTCTATCTCCTCTTCCTCTCCTCTCCTCCTCCCTTTTCCTCTCCTCCCCTTCCTCGTTCTTCATCGCCATCTTCTCCTCCCTCCTTCATAACCTCCAATATCCTCTCTCCTCCTTCCTCCTCCTCCTCCTCCCTCATCATCTTTTTATCTTCTTTTATCTTGCTGTTGTCCTTTCCCTACCCCTACCAATCCCGACTTCCTCAGTGTAAGTGTAAATTATTCTAATTGTGAGATTTTTTTGTTTCGATTTGTCCTAATGAGTTTGCTATTATTCCCTGTTCGAAAGGGGTGTAGATCCTCAAGACTATCCCAAAATGTATTACCTATATGTAAATCTTAACAAATATATAGGAACAATAAGAGAGACTCCTGACAATCCTCAAAGATGGAAGAAGATAACGATGATGTGAGTCTGCTGTGTGGATACATCATGCTGAGCTAACGCCTGTGATAGTATGTGAAACTAAAATGAATGCGTACATGTGTGTCTAGTAAGGAACTAAATGTATGGGGGTAACTTTGGGTAAGAGATGCCACTGTCATCATTTATAAATATCAGCTGTGTGATCAATCTTTATAGCAACTGAGGCCCTCAACGTATCTTACTCAATCAAAGATATCCTTATGCCTAGGTGTCACTGTTATACGCGTCCATAACTGTGTTGAGTGATACCTCACACTAGTTGTTAAGAACATCAACTTGAGTTCAATTATAATTAGCGCTTTATTATAAATAGATAGTAAAAATATGGTGCTGCTCAGATCCAAAATTTTGAGTGCAATCTATGGAAAAAAAGCAAATCTTATGAAACTGCTTACTATTCTTATGAATGCTGTGATCTGATGCCAAGCACTAATCTTGAAAGGCAGCATCTTCAGAGAAATGTTCAGTGAGAAGCTGTGCCTGAAAGACAATATTGTGTATAAGTATCTTTTCAATATGCATTTGCAGTGATAATAAAAAAAAAATCATCACTGCTGTATCATTGTCATGGAATATACCATTACAGAATGTTCTTTTGAGGCACTAGGTCTGCCAAAAATTTAAAGATGCTGTCACAATACTAAAAACTGCCGGACCACCCGAATCCGAAGAGCTGGAGCGGTCCTCTGAGAGAGGCAGAATCAGAGAAGAGCTTGTACAGGAAGATGCTGGGTATAAAGAAAGACTATATGCAAGAGGACCAGCGGTACCCTGTCATCAAAAGTGTGAGTGCTGCTAGTCCATGTGTCAGAATCTTGAAGAAAACTTTGCGCAGGGTGTTAAGAAAATAGTTTGAATGATTTGATGATTTTGCATGCCTTTCATTACAAGAGTAGTCTGCTATTATGATATAAATTAGCTCCCACGCTCTTTGATTACAGTTGATTAATTTTGTTATTGGTTCCTCTATATATTTGACTCCTAATCTACATACTCAGTGCAGAGTCTGCTACAACTTCTACCTGTTCTCTTTTGCTTACTCTATTCCTTGAATATTTGTTTTAAAAAAGTTCTAGTCTTATTAGCCTATTATTCCATGGTGGCCCTTGTAAGGCAAACAAGTAAATGTGGACAAGGGCCTAGTTGACCTAGTTTTTTGGGAAATTCAGAAAAAAGGTCTTTGTCATGTGATTTTTCCCAGTGTACTTGATAGCCATTTGAAAATACAACATTAAATGAAATGCATTGTGAAATGATGACAACAATTATGATATAAAATAAAAAAGAATAATCAAAATTTCAGAACCTGTTCACAAATTACTTATTATAAATTTATTATGTTGCTGTTTATACAATATGTTTATAATTTTTTCTCTCCCCTTCTCTAAATAAATTCCCTTGGAATCGTGTTTGTAATATTTGTTACGCTGTTAGTACTTCTAATAGCCTACAAGTACCGAGATCTGTTATTGGGGGTCTTCCAGTGAGGGGGAATAAAGGTATTGTGCGTAAGTTAACTGCTAAAGTGGCCTTGTACTACATATAAAATTAATATTTTACGCTTGGATTTTCGAAGATTTGGTTATCATAATTTTGGGCCAGCTAATCTGGTTACACAACCATAATCTGTTCGCAATGCAGCTATTATCTCCAATGTACATATCTGTGCCATATTATTAGTGTGTTGAAGTGACCCAACTCTGATTGTTATTATTATTACTATTTTTGTCTTACAATTAAGTATATTTGTGGGACTCTGTAGCAGCCAGTGGTTTGCTTCCTGATATTAGCAAAGCACACTTTTGGTAGTATTGCCTTAGGGATCTTTATTTGCTGTTGCCGCTATAGAGATAAAATATATTGATTTAACATCAGTATGTCATTGAAAGAAAATTGATTCTTAGCAGCTATAGAATTACAAGAAAAAAATGATTACAAGCTATGGTTATGTGAAGTAAGCACATATGTTTTTGTAAGTGACTTGTGAAAGATACATATTTTCAGTTCCTATTGATTTTGCTAATATCTCATGACAATAATAGATTAGGCAGTGGAAGAAAACAAAGTGCCATTATCATGTAATTGGAGTTGATGGTTTTGAATCCACTCTCTGGTATGGTGTAATATGAACTTACACCCCACAAAATATTGTTAATACTAATCCACTCTCTCCTCTTAATTTTTAAAGAGAACTGACCAATGTCTGACTACTATTAGATAGGTAGATGGTAAATGTACCTCATGTGCCAGGTGTTCTTTATAAATGTGACCAGGGTGCTGAATTATTCAGTATGAGTTAGATGAGTAGTCTTCAGATGTGAGAAAGAGATATGACAAGGCAGTAGGAAATTGTTTTACATGTACTAAAATCGAAGATTGGAATTCTACATTCACTGTTCATATTTTGTGAAACTTGAGAAATATATTAATATTAATTTCCAAGATCAGCAGTACAGTCTATCCTTGTAATAGCATATTGAAAGGAAGAAGCCACATCCATATGATTGATGAGGAACTCTTAACGATTGGTTAATACATAATCCTTACCTAGCCCTAACAAATTATTCTTCTTGATACTGGCATGTGTATAGAATTTTTACTTCTGATTTAACTAAATGTTGTACTTTAATACTACAAACTATGATAGTTTAAAATAGTTATGGATTAGGGATTAGGTAGTAAAAGCAGAAGAAAAGGTTCTGTATCTGCAGAAGCAAACAAAATGGTTGCTTTGTCATTTAAACACATTTTTTAGAACCTTCCAGTACAGTATACAGAATGATATTCTTACTGTACTGTTCCAAGATTGACAGTTAAGTGAGGATAGAGATAACTGGAGACATTGAAATGCAAGAAAGGGCAAGTACTGATGGTGCAAGCAGCTGGGCAGCCACTTGCATGTCAATGAAGCCCTGGCTTTGCCTCTTTTTTCTCTGTAATGTAATCACTTTCCCCCTTATGATTCAGAATATAGCCAGGCAGTCAGTTCTGACCTCAGACAGTCAGCTGCTGAGAGTTGCTGCACCGTGGGCAGTTGGGGACGACACTAATACATTTTTGTCTGTATCATCCAAAAAGAGGGACATGGGATGAGCAGATACCAGAATTTCTCCATCATACCTGGGGACCATTATAGCTAGGTCTGTTAAAGAGATGGTAGACTCAGGTTTCATGTGAGCAATTTAATTTTTGTTTAATGTTGGCAGCCAAATTCCAAAGTTTTGAGGCTACATGTGTATTTTACAATTATTTATGAACATGATAATGTAGATGGACTTATAAGAAATAGTTGTATTAATGAACTGTTACTGATAAAGAAATATTAGATATCTTTTATACTTCAATAGGAAAGAGAGTATTTGAAAGGGAATGATTTTGTGAAAAAAATACTAAAATAGACAAAAGTTACTTAATGAAAAAAAAAAATCTTGATATTTTACTCAGCTCGCACACACTGAAAATATTTAAATTATTTTCTCTATCTTTTTTTAAACTTATAGGTTTGTACATTTAGGGTGCCAAAATGGGGATAAAAAATAGGTTGTCTTGTATTTTATGTAGATTTGGTCTTGTGTTCACAAAAGCACAACTTGTGTTTAAATGTGAGTGTGTGTGTGAGTGTATGTTGTGTATGAGTCTGTGGTGTGTGTTTGAGTGTATGGTGTGTGTGTGGGAGTGTATGATGTGTGTGTGTGAGTGTATGGTGTGTGTGTGTTAGTGTATGGTGTGTGTGTGAGTGTATGGTGTGTGTGTGTGTATGGTATGTGTGGTAGTGAATGTATGGTGTATGTGTGGTAGTGAATGTATGGTGTATGTGTGGTAGTGAATGTATGGTGTGTGTGTGAGTGAGTGTATGGTGAGTGTATGGTGTATGTGTGTGAGTGTATGCTGTGTGTGTGAGTGAGTGTATGCTGTGTGTGTGAGTGAGTGTATGCTGTGTGTGTGAGTGAGTGTATGCTGTATGTGTGTGTGAGTGAGTGTGTGTGAGTGAGTGTGTGAGTGAGTGAGTGTGTGTGAGTGAGTGTGTGTGAGTGTGTGTGTGAGTGAGTGTGTGTGTGTGTGTGTGTGTGTGTGTGTGTGTGTTGTGTGTGTGTGCGTGTGCGTGTGTGTGTGTGTGTGTAGAAAGAGGGAGTGAGAGAAAGAGGGAGAGAAAATATGTTGGGATCAATTAGATGTTCTGAAAGTAGAGACTTTGTAAAATGATCAATAGTGGAAATTTTGCAAACAAATTTTGCCATGATATCCTACATTGTATTGGCAAGTATGTCACAAAACATTCATCATGTATATCTTTCATGAAGTGGCAGTGAGACTGGTGAATCATAACTCACAGAAGCACACTTTTTTACGATTACTCACAAATCTAGTGCACAGAAATTTTATCCATCACTTCCAATGACGTTAGTATGTGGATTTCCCTGGTGGTTCTGGGATCTCCATATTATTTCTATAAAACATTGATTATACAAGTATTTAAGAACTGTAGATGTTTTTTCTTTGATATTTTGTGTTTGAATGAAGGTGCTTTTTTTCTACAAAGATATTTTGTATGATATTTATTTTTTTTTGTCATTTTCTATTTTTTTCGTTTGTGTTTTGTATGTCCTCCACATCTGAATGAACAAGCTATGAAAGTGCCTCCTCTCTATTAAGACATCATCTTTTTTTAGAATTGTAACTGTAATTGCAATAATTGTTAGTACTAAGGTAGAAAGATTACTCATTTTTCACAGACGTCAGTACAGGATATAGATGTATATCCAATCAAATGTGGATGGACTTTTATTTCATCCTAATAATCTGATTTTATCAAAATTGACATTTTATGGATAGGGAATACAAAAACTAGTCTAATTTGTTTATATTTTAGAAGGATTACTATGTACTTGAAAAAAATATCCTGTTTATATGGTTTAGAAATTATATTTAGATATAGATAAAGTCTTAATGTGGTTCTATACATTGTGAACATTAGTGCCTAATATTTACTCTAATAACAGGGAAACAAACAAACAAAACACACACGCACAAACACACGCACATGTGCACACACACATGTGCACATGTACACATGCGCACACACACACGCACATGTACACATGCACACACACCCACACCTACACACCCACACACTTACATACTCCCCCCCCCCACACACACACACACCAATTAACAAGTGAAATACACAGCAGGAAAGTCTTATGTAGCTACTATATTATAGATAGACTATATTCCATCCTTTACAAAGTTTGTATCATAGGGATGCACTTTCCATTTACTCTTATACTCATGGATGCAGTTTTGTGATAGCAGAAAGATTCATGTTTCCTGTAGGATTTCTAACATTGACATGGACAGGACTAGATAAATGTTGGTAGATTATTTAACAGATGTTTTTTGTTTTTTAGGCATCGTATTCACTCATTCCAATATCTTCCCTCCATGTAGATTTTTAATAGAGTTACTTAAAGTTGTTTGGAAAGCTACAAGCCAACTTGCGTAATCTTCCTATGGTAATTCATTAGTTTTATCTATGTATGTGTGTTATGTTTAGTTTTGTAATTACATATTTTCTCTAAATGTACAGTAGTGCTATTCATTATGCCAAAGGAGGTTTTGTAGTTGGTAGAGAGTTGGATTAAATCAGATTACTTATTTCTTGCTCTTTTGTGTGATATTGGTTCTTTCTAGCTCTTGTGTTGTATAAGGATATTGCCCTTGTCTTATTACTTGCCATTTTGTGACATTAACATACTGTTGCAGGAGCAGTACTGGCATTGACTGTGGGAACAGCTTGCTTTCTATATCTGTTATTGTATATGGTGTTTGTGACCATGATACTAAATTCATTCACCAGCTAATGCCTTCTCTCTATGTACTCAGAGTGGTCTATTGTTTACTAAAATAATTTTGATTTACATTTCTGTTTATTGAATTTTTCTATCACAGGGTTTTGTTGATTTATTGTGTTAACATCTTGGATACTGTATAGCCATGTATGGTAATACTGTGGATCTCGAAGCCTTTTCCTTAGATGACTCACACATATGTCTATTTAGACTTTATTGTGGATAGTTGGCCTTTTGCTTCAACACTGTAATCACTTTATCCTCTGCACATCAGGCTGATGGAGGATAGGCTATTCATGATGTTTATGTCTATGCCAGATAATAACTCTGATTGTGGATTATAAATGCATGACTTCTTGCTTCACTAAAAGGAAATTAAAGTTAATCCAGGCAAGATATAACAAGACCTGCTGCAAACAGGATGATTTTATTTAAATCTGAGAGTTCTGCATATTGTAAAAGGAAAGTATTTTTTTTTTTTATCCTTTTAAGGAGAAGAAAAATTCATAAAGTTTTTGTGACTTCTGTCTCAGGTGTGATATCAGTGAAACTATGTTTAAAGCATCAAACTATTTTCTAATTATCATCTCGAACAAATGACTATGTTAATTAAATCATACATATTTACTGCTCTTGTAACCATTCCATTATTTTGTCAAAAGTAATAAATCTTAGATCTCTCTTGTGTACCTCGATTATTTTTTTTCAATCCTATGGCTAAAATTGGAAGTTTGAGTAATATGCAAAGAAGTACTTTCACCCATAGCTGTGTTTTTGCATGCTCATAGCCTAAATTATCAGACATTTTATGCAGGATATATATATTTTCTAGTTTTCCTTAATAACAGGTCCCATTGATTCAGTTGAACATAATTATGTGAAAACAGAAACTTGCAGGGTGGACTTTTCAAAGACATAGTGGAAAACTATATTGTAAAATATGGATCCTACACTGTTCTAGAAATTGATTTACAAATAAATCAAGATAAATATCTGAGGACTTCAGAAAGTTTGCATCAAATATATCATAAAATTTTAACATCTCTGGTCAGAGGTAATCAACCATTACATGTATTTATTTATTACACTTTGTCTTTATTCGCTTGCAAAATAATTAAAGGTATTCCTTATTTATGATACTTCACTGTAAGACCATTGCTATTTTTAGAATAGGTTTAATAAAAAGCAAATGTACAGTTGTAAAGACATGATTAGGTAAATTGTAATAAATGAGCAGAAAGGAAATTAATTTTAATGCAGAAAGAAAATCAATTTGAATATATATATATTTTCTTTTCTTGTCTAAATCAACTACTTTCAATTCCTTATTATTGTGACTGTAATGCCCAACTTGCACATCTAAATGTTCACATTCAACATACTTTTGAATGTGTCAGATAATTTAGTATTTTGGTTTTATTTGAGTAGTATAACCTGTGCTAAATATGTGATTTGCAATTCTGACAAGATATGAGATGGTGAAATCTTTTCTTTGAAGTATTAAATAAAATACCAAATAAACAAATTACTTGTGCTTCCTAAAGAAAATAATGTGACATTTCCTCAAGGAAGGAAGTATATCTCGGAATAAAAGGTAAGCCTCAGGAGGGTCTTCATCTTCTGTTAATGACAGAAATTGTAAAGTAATTTTATAAACATTAACCCATAGCCGACGGGTGCCATGTACGTACATGCCATGGCTGTTGTGGACCGAAACATGATGGCATTATATCACACCCATTCCCGCGCCACTGGCTCGTCAGACAGAGTTTGTTTTTCTCCAATAGTAGCGGCTTCATTTAGGCAATGGCACCTATAATGAAGGTAAACCTTCAAAATATCAATATTTTTATAAATTATAGCAAAATAAAAATCTTTTAGGTGCTAAATGTTGCTCGCACACTACCGATCAAGCCAGGCGCAAATAGGGGAAACTGCCGATGCATGCCAACAATCCCATTCTTATGTCCACTTGCCAAACATTTTTACCCGTCGGCACTAGGTTAAACTGCTGAAATTATAAGCATTATTCTGATAATGCAATATTATCAAAACAGTGACTGCTTTGGTAACCTATTTTTAAATATATTTTTTTAAGACAGCATTTTCTTCCTCCTTTAAAATTATAATACTTTGTTTTTTTGTGTGTGCATTTGATGATAAATTTACAAATAGCACAAACTTCATAACAACCCATAATCAAAATAAACATTTAAATGCTGCAAACACTTTTCAAGCAAATAAATAAATAACGAAACAAAACAAAAAATAGTCTTTGAGCTTAAGTGTTTATTAACTCATCATGATACAGTTCCAGCAAATAACAAATTAATATCCTTCGGTGCATCAAATGTAAATCAAATAAATAAAATGAATCTGAATAACATAACAGTACATTTATTTCATCACATCCATATCACAATGCGCATAATACTAATCCACGTTCAAACCATAGAGCTTTATGTGTTAAAATAACAATTGACACCAACAAATACCACAATCCCTGAGCAAACTCCCTTGACCCTAAGATGAGGATGAGGAGCCGAACCACGAAGAGCTCATGGCCGACAGCAGGGAGGCAGCACTGCGGGAGGCTGACAGAGCGGCTGACGACATCTCTCTCCGAGCTGACGATGGACTGCTCTGATCCTGGTTGGGTGGAACGACTTGAGTGGCTGGGCATTTTAACTTGTACACATTAAATGATCTATAAAATTAAGACTTATCTTAAGCATAATCGTAGAAGTTTATAATCATATCCTCAATTGTGGCAAAGTTTGTGTTTTCAGTGATGTAATAAAAGGAAAAAAAGAAAGAAAATGAAGGAGAAGGAAAAAGAAAAAGAAAAACAACCAAGCTGAACAATGCTGATTATAGACAGTTTTTAGAATATTAGTTGAGAGCATATAATCATTATTAAAAAAATATATATATGAAAGAGTTAGGCCTAATGGTGCAAAACTGATGCACTGTATCACCATTAGCATTTACTAACAAATAAGTAGTTTTCATTGATATAAACTCCTATACATTATTAAGAGAAAAACAACACTGCTACACTGAGCATTACTTCAGATTTAGATAATAAAAATATATTGCATGCACTTTCATTTTAAATGCCACTTCACTGAAAAAAATGCACCTTAAAAGTATAAAAAAAAGGAAAACAAATTAATTTATAAACGTGAAGTAGTAAATTATAGCAAAGCTCAAAATAATGAAATTTGATTGCAATTGTAATTCACTAACCAAATAAAATTTCACTACGTGCCTTAACATGTGTACAGGTATACCTTATAACATATACACTTAGGCTGCAAATTGCAAATCAAATTTCATACATCAGGTTATTTTTTTCACCTCATGCAATATGTGACACCTTATTCAGACATACTCTCATTTCTCTTTTGAATGAGGATGAAGCTGCTGTAAACAAAACAATATTCTCTAAGAACATGAGCAAAAAGAATCTCAAAATTAATTACTTCAGTAATATATTGAATATAAATCAATTGGAAAAAGGGTGTATAATCCAAAAAATTATATATGTCAAGAAAGATAAAGAATATAATAATGAAAAAAAAAAGAAAGAAAAAACCTTTTAATAAAACCCACCTTAGTTGAGCTAAGTTTTGGAGAAAGTCCTTCATTCACACTTGCAGATAGGTTTGGTGTGGTTATGGACGTATGAATGGTGGGTCTTGACAGCGTGATGGGGAGAGGCACATTGGAGAAGCGTGGGATTTCCACTGCCTGAACTATCGGCAAAGCATTGTTGGATGTTGTCGTTGAGCTTCCCACTGATGGAGCTCTTCCGGTAACAACTTGGCGGTCACGTGACAGTATGGCCCCCAGAACCACCTTGTGGAGTAAAAACAGACATTAATGAGAACCATGAATTGTAAATTATCCACAGCTGTCCTTGTTGGAGAGTTATCCATACAAAGAATTAGGGATATGTTGAAAATTGAGACAGGCAGGAGTAATAAAATTCCAGTTATATCACCATATGCAAAACAAATCTCTGAAAGTATTTTTGTTCATGGATCCCCTTCATCACATATGTTAATTTTGGTACACAAACCCTGACTTCTTCATTTTCCAGTACCTCATCTTCAGATACCTACTAAATTCAACAAAATTATATAATGCGAACTTAAATAACTTTTTGTTATGATTTTTGAGTTAAAAGAACATCAAGCTTTCTGACCTGTTCTCTGTGAGCTGCCAACTTGACCCTGGAAGATATGTGTGGAGTAAATACATCAAGGTCAAAGGGGTCAACTTTGGCCTCCAGTCCCTGTATCATGGCTGTCAGCCGAGAACCAACATCCTGGTAAAAACAAGATAATGTCAGTCCTTGGATTAGTTTGTATGGAGAAAGAAAAGAAGAAAAAAATCATACTTATATTTTTACGCATGTGTTCACACACACCACACAAATACACGTCAAACTCAAAACTGGACTGTCATTAGTAGTTTGAAATCAGACTACTGCATTATGTCTTAATGCAACAAATATAGAGCAATCTACTGAAAATTCTACCTACTTCAAGATTATCTTTAGCAGACATTGATTAGTCATCCTCAAAAATAAAATTGTGAAAAATAATGCTATTTCACAGCCTCTGCTATCATACCTTCCTAGCAAATACCATGTCTTGATGACACATGATTTGTACATAGAGATTTTTCTAATATAAATATATCTCTCTTGCTAAATTTTACAAACCTTGCTATCCCGTGGGAGAAGTATAGCCTGAATGAATCGTAAGTCAAAGATGAGCTGCAGTGCAAGTGTCTGGTTCATTTCCTTTGTGTTGGTTAAGGCACTTTCATAGGCACTCGTCACAGCTTCACAAGCAGATGATGCAAGTTCACTTTGAGCATTCCTAAAAGCATAAAATAGCCATAAACTTTACTCACATATAATATTTCCTACTCTGACAAGAAAGCCAAATATCAATCACTTTAGAAATTGGTCTGAAGATGATTGACATCCATACATATACCCAAAATACATGTATGTATGGATCATGTAATGGTTTTCTCCCACCTTGTAATAGTATGGGCGGCAACACAGTTCACAGATGTGCACAGCCGGGAGAGAGCTTGAGTGAGAGCAGGTGTGGGGTGAGCAGGGACATGGATAGATGACTTTACTATATTTCCACCTTCCCCTTCTTCCTCAATGTCTACTATCTCCCAAGTCTGATGGAATAAGGAAAAACTCAGAAGACATATACTCAATACGTAAAAAAAACAAAAAAACAAAAACATAAAATATAACTCAGTCTTTCACCAATGTGAAGCCTTTCAGACCAAATCCAAAGCTAATTACCGGAAAATAGGATATGGCAGCAGCTACTCCTCCTGATGACAGCTCTGTGGTAAGGAATGTTTTGACCTCAGTGCCAAGGTGTGATGTGAGGGATGTAAGGAAGAGTCCAAACAATTGACCACTGGCGCCCTGGAACTCTGATCGCATTTTTGTCCAGGACTCAGTCTCTAACTTTGATCCCATTGATATACGCTGAAATAATTAATCTCTATTAGGCACTTGCTTGCAATTGAGACTTCTCTAATAAAGAGAAAAAATCATACTCATACATTCATAAGGATTCCAATACAAATACAGTTGTCAAACATGTTATATCAATAATAGGTACTGCACACATTTTCAGACTAAAAAGAGGTAAATTTGGGGCTTGCAATAGAATCCTGGCTAAAAGTATCTAAAATACTCCTCTTCTCAGTATTATAAGGTGTCAAACATATCTTTTGATATTGTCTCACCCTTGCAACATCTGGATTTGCCAGACTTGCTGCTGAGGCACACATCTGCATTTGTGGGCAAACGTTGGGCAAGGCCAGGCAGACACGACCTATGACCACCAGGATGGTAGAGGGAACGCTCAATGCAGCTCCGTCTACATCATCGTCCCATCCATCCTGAACTCTAGGTGCTGTCTGAGCCATGTGCTGCTGGGCAAGGTTCGCCAATTCTGACATGAGTCTGGGGAAAAAGGTGTAGTAAAAGGAACAATGAAAATTTGTATAAAAATATGACATGATTTGCCGATCTCTACAGAAGCTTATAGGACACTCACTGTGTAAAGACTGATGTACTTGTTTCTTGAAGGAAATTAAGCAAAGCAGTGTAGTCTTCTTTGGCACTGAGGTCCTCTTCTCCAACTGGGCTGTCCTTGACAAAGCACAGGTCTCCATTTGCTGAACCTTTTTAAAAATGAAGATTAATTAGCACGGTTTCAACTTTGCAAATCCAGTTGCATCTTGCTTAGTATTGGGATTAAGTTCCTGAAAAACAATAATTGTTGTGAAAAACCAACACTATGTAATTTTATTTCTTCACATTTCACAGCCCTTCCTTACTATTAGTTTAGACATTAGGATCAAGACCTCTGTTACTGCTACTGAAAATGACTCCACATATTTCATATTCAGCTGTCAAGCTGGGTTTGGCAGCAGCTAATTTTGCTTGTTACTTAGTTCATAGCTATGCATTTGTGCAGTATTATATTACTCAGTACAATAGTATAGAAGTTTTATGTACATTGTTTTGAATTATACCTAAGTAATTCTTCATACACTCTTTACCTGGGTGATGCCATAAAAGGTTCATTTTCTTCCCCTGCTTTTTTTTTTTTGTAATATATATAATAATTTACAATAACAAGGACCAACTGTTTTAGTATGTCAGTTCTTTCAAATTTTCAACTGAAATTGGAAAAAACTGTCTTTAATGATTCAACTTTTGTATACCTGAATTGTAATGGGCAACGTCTTGCAGAAGAGCT
>NW_020871005.1:132057-137057 GCF_003789085.1 Penaeus vannamei | reverse complement strand
AGAACCTTATTTCAATAGAACACAAAATAAAAGGCCATATAATGACACTACTCAAAAGGATATGCAAGTATACAGAAAAGCATAGAAAACTTGATATTTAGAGTTTGACCACAAGGGAGATGTAGTTATTGAAAGGGTGAATTGGACATTTTTAGTTCAGAAACTGATATCAAGCCTAAATCATATTCATAGAGTAAAGCATTCATATTAAAATAATTCTACAAGATGTGGATGAAAATATAATGCAAGATAAAAAAAATGAGAAAAAAGAGGCATCTATTTTAAGCCAAATATGACATGCTGAATTTTAGCACAACAATAGGAGTCCATACAAGAAGCAGCTCATATGCATGCAACTTTTTATAGGTGTTTTATTCGAAGTATTACTCTAACTTGCTGGCTGGTAGTTTCCTATCAGGCAATTCAAACGACTACCCAATCAGCTGTGGTTATTCTAGTATGTGTCAATCAACTACGCTAGTTAAATATATATCCCTAAGACCAGAAGTGCCTACTCTCAGCGAATGGATAATAGTTTGTACCTTAGGGTACCATTACTGTGATGGCTCTGCGTCTTGAAGCCAATGAGTCCACGCTGTTGCAAACTTTCACAAAGTCCCTCCATGGTACGGATATTTCCACAGATTGCCTCAGCACTATTTCTCATTTCAGAGATTGTGTCTGCTGCCTCAATGAGATCTCTATACCTTTCTCTGGAAAAAAGTTTTAATAAAATAAACAAAAAAGACCAAGATCATTGTGAAACTCTTGAAGCTTGCAGAAAGATACAATCAACAATAGTGATTATGACCATGAGCCAATGTGTAAAGCATATCCTAAAAGATTATGTGATCTGGCTAGTGTCAGCTAATTTTCATCTTGGGATCTGTGTTACCCACAGTGTTCATTAACTTTTCACTTAGCTATCAAATTAAATGGTAAACTTAGTCTAGTATTGTAACAATAAAAATATTTAACTTCAAGATTCGGATCAGGTTTCAATATTTTTCTTAAAAAAAAAAAAAAACAAGAAAAAAAAAAGTTGTCAATGTGCTTTTACTTATTTATAATTTCTGGATATACAATTTTAACACACTGGCGTATACATATAAGATGTCCACTTTGGTTTTTGCTTAATTCTGTTTAAACTATTTTCAGAAAGATGCATGTTTATTTTTTATTGCTATTATTCTACTAACTTTATAACTATCATAATTTCAATAATAAAAATAACAGTAATGACTTTCATGGCATTAAAAAAAAAAATCCTTCTTGAAAATTTGAGAAATAAAGAAATCCTGTGAGGTCATACTGGGACTACTATATGACTCTTAGTGACTGAGCACTTGTGGAACAATCTATGTGTAAACTTTATACAATCTTCAACAAAACTGCAATGAACAGTAAATGTAGCCAGTGCCAATGGGTTAAAATAAACAGTAAATGAAACTTACCCAACCATAACACGCAAATCCTCTTTCTTCTTTTCAATGTCAGATCGTGTCTTCTTCAAGATGTCTTCCACTTGCACCACAGTGTGGCGCTCAAACAAAAGGGTCACATCATCTTCAGCTGTTACGGCAGGCATGATTCTGGATGTATATCTGAAAATCAATTGAATTTTAGAGGCCAGTCATGGGTATACTTGTATTCTAAAGGAAATGTTTTTAAAATTTAAAAGTAAGGCTTAAAATGAAGACTGCATGAAGATTTAGTAAAACTAACGTCTTATGCTCTGGCACTGGGCAACTAATCTTCCTGTCATATATCTTAGCAAGATAGAGCTTGTAGATATCCCTGGATATTGACTGTTATGCAAATAACCAGTCTGAGCTCTATCTTGCAGAATATACACGATGGAGATTTGTGAGACTGCTGTAGCACAAAGGGCAGGATCCACAGCTTTGAATAATCCAAGACTCACGAAATATGAACATATCCAGTATTATATCTGCAAAAAATATATAAGGACAAAGACGTTCTCAGTCCAAAGATTTAGATTACAATAGTAGAAAAGGCAAAATAGACCAAACAGAATTACTTCTACTGGCAAAACCTTCAATTTATGTACATTATGAATAAATAATTGTCATAAGATAAGTTACTACGGCAGTTATTGAAGGCTATAACATAAAAATACTACAGTAATAATGAGAGGCTGTCATGGATACTCACTTGTCAAAATCGGCTGCCGGTCCCGGACAATCCCTTTGCGTTTAAAATAGTTTTAAAAAATACGGAAAAGACAAAATCAAGATGAAAAATCAGAAACAAGATATCTACAAATCCTACTTGTTACCTTCCTACCTCAGAGCGTATTCTCCTGGTATTTAAATGACTACTTACCCCAGAATCACAATTTCCTTCCCGAAGTCCTGTGTTGTGTTGGCAGAAGACGACCAGTAACATCAACAATGATTGCGATATCCCTAAGGAATCACTAAATCGCTGAACATAAGTTTCCCATCCTTATATTAATACTGATATTATTGAAACTAACCAGATGGTTTTTTAATATTTATTTAAAGCTCTTGTATCTATAAGCAAGATACTAAATGGTCTGATTTTCTATTAGTTATGTCACATCAAAGAGGCTGTGTTTTGTAATCAGCTGATGGAGTAAACAAACCGCAGAGAGACTACCAAAGCAGAGTAAATTTCCGGGGAGGAGCTTCAGATAAAAAGACCCAAGCTCCTTTTACATTCAGCAGGTCGGCAAGAATTGTACTTCGCTAGATTAAGATTATCGAATTAGAGAATGTCTTACAAGAATGAATCAATTAGTGATAGTAGTTATTCCGCACTTTGGGTGTTTGACTATCAAGTACGTAGTATTATAATTAGACTTCAAACTAAAAAGAAGCTATTGATACTTTAGTAAAATTTGAGGTAGTTTTTTTTATCAAAGTGCCCATGTTACCTATTGTAGCGATATTAATGTTGATGGATTGCTTAGGAAGTCCACTTCATACTCACACAACACATAACGTTTTAAGATATCAAGTTGCGATGTAAATACCGATGTTCTTTACTCCCATGGTTGGGGGAGGATTATTTAACGTTGGTATGTACCAGTATATTGCAACAAAGCTGCATTATATGAACTAAAGACATATTTTCTTATAACAGGGCCTTCTTTCCTGGTAAGAGATAACAGCTCAGTGCAGTAGCACACACTACCTTAAGCTCACCATTCAGATCTTTATTAATATGCAATTGTCATGGCAGATACAAAGGCAATTTTAGAATGCTTGTTTTAGTAGAATAGCATTATGAGTCATATTCTGTTGAATATATAGTGTGGTATGCTTTAAAGACCTTAGCAAATCAATTAAAAGCTGAGATAAGCACATTAGAGTTTAGAATGACCCATTTGTAGTTTATATAGTGGTGAGGAGGAGTTATGAAATACACCTTTCTTATTCAGAACTGACGTTTCAAGAGCTCATACTTATAAATTCTTATGAATTTTCTAAATTTTCCAAAGAACAAACTTGAGAGAAATAATCTAAGAATAGCCAGTTTCTCAAATGTGTTAATGTGTTGCAGAAATAGATTTATAAATTATACAAAGAAGTTTGATCATTATGATTTCCAGAAAAAGCACACACTAAGAGAATATCTTACTTATGATCTTGATATTACAGAGTTGAAATTATTAAAGCAGAAGCACATAAGTAACAGGAAAACAAGCTCAACCCATCACTATTATAAAGTGAGTATGGTAGTGGCATTTCTATGTAATGTTAGCATGCACTTTAATTATTGTGTACCTTGGAACACTTGAAACATTTGTTGTATTTGTATGTGCAGTGAAAGTTTTCACTCCCGATATACTCAATGCATATTTTTCACCACAGGTCCATCCAGATTAGTTGCCATAGTTATGTGTTACTTTCATGTTTGAATAAACTATTTATAAGTTCCATGCATATAAACACATAGCATACGTTAGGCTACATTTTTACTCGTGCATAGTTATATGTATAGATTTTTGTTGTTGTTGTTGTTGTTGTTGTTGTTGTTGTTGTTGTAAAACTACCAGATTGGAAATAAGATGTGACTAGTCCTCCTATTAAAAAAGAACATGCTCTTCTGTTAGGCTGCATCAACACTAGCAGTGAACTGGTACAAGTGAGCTGGAGTGCAAACATTGCAACAGTGTAATCTCTGGACAAGTCCACCATCACAGGGATTAAAAAAGAAGAGATAACAGTTAACTTGTTTTACTTGAATCTTATGTTTTACGTATTTGCTCAGTTACAACAACAAATAAAAGAATTCAAAAAGGTAATATTTAACTTTTTTTGCTTGAACCTCATGTTTTAAATAGTTGCTCTGTTACAATAAATGAAATAAATATAGAAAATACTTAATAGATTAATGTAATGAATTTTAATTCAGTAACTAGACCAGGCAAAACTAAATCAAAATAGGCTATGCTTAGCAAGCTTGAAATTAGATTACATAAGGATTGCAGCCCAAGCAAGAACAAATGCTATATCAGCAATGATAATGATAATCTGTTTGTTGAATAAGCACATCCTGGACTTTGATATATCTCAAGCAAAAGTGAGCTTAGGTAATGGAAGAATATTTTTGGATTGATTACCTATGTCTCCCTGTCGGTCTTTAATTTTAGTGAGGCCACCTATCATAATGTTATCATCTGTCTAATTGTCTTTCCATCTATGTACCAGTCTGTCTCTCTAATAAACATGTATACCTTTTAAATAATGCTTGATTTTTCTTTATTTCAGGATGTCTTCCACTGAAGAGGTGCCATTCACTAAACAAATGCGAAATGTTACAAGAGAGATTCACAATGTCAGTGATGCATTGATAAATGCCAAACTTGGAATTGGTAGGTATAAAGAATATTACCTTACATTCAGTTCAGCGTAGTAAGTTGCACATAACAATTGACTAGAAAGTGACATGTCTATCCATTTACTCACACATATCATGTGTATATATCATGTGTGTGTGTTTATTTGTTT
>NW_020871005.1:107057-117057 GCF_003789085.1 Penaeus vannamei | reverse complement strand
AAAGTTGGTGATTTTTCGAAGGTTTCTGCGATGGACAGGATTTCAAAAAAAAAAAAAAAAAAAAGGAAAGAAAGAAAGAAAGAGAAAAATATTTGATGGTGAAAGTCTGATAGTGATTGTTTTTTTTTTTTTTTTTTTTTTTTTTTTGTTTTTTTTTTTTTTGTTATTGCGTTTTCCTTTGATGTCTTCTAGTTGTTGTTTTGTTAATGTCAGAAGGAATGTTAATCACTGATAATAAATTTGTAGCTGTAAGGGTTTCGTTATTGTTGGTAATCGTTAACTGCCAAATTATCCGCTTTTTGTATTCACCTCATCCATCTCGCTTCATCATTTCATACACCTCGCTTAATCATGTCATCCATCCTGTTTCAGCATTTCATCCATTACGCTCACTCATGTCATCCATCTGATGCTTTCATCTCACCCACCTCTTTAATCATGACATGTCATCCATCTTGCGCATGTCATCCATCTTGCTTCATCCTCTCACCCACCTCTTTAATCTTGTCATGTCATCCACCTTGCTTCATCCTCTCAGCCACCTCTTTAATCATGTCATGTCATCCACCTTGCTTCATCCCTCACCCACCTCTTTAATCTTTGTCATGTCATCCACCTTGCTTCATCTCTCACCCACCTCTTTAATCTCATGTCATCCACGCTTCATCCTCTCACCCACCTCTTGTCATGTCATCCACCTTGCTTCATCCTCTCACCACCTCTTTAATCTTGTCATGTCATCCACCTTGCTTCATCCTCTCACCCACCTCTTTAATCTTGTCATGTCATCCACCTTGCTTCATCCTCTCACCCACCTCTTTAATCATGACATGTCATCCATCTTGCTTCATCCTCTCACCCACCTCTTTAATCTTGTCATGTCATCCACCTTGCTTCATCCTCTCACCACCTCTTTAATCATGTCATGTCATCCACCTTGCTTCATCCTCTCACCCACCTCTTTAATCTTGTCATGTCATCCACCTTGCTTCATCTCTCACCACCTCTCATGTCATCCACCTTGCTTCATCATCTCACCCACCTCTTTAATCTTGTCATGTCATCCACCTTGCTTCATCCTCTCACCCACCTCTTTAATCTTGTCATGTCATCCACCTTGCTTCATCCTCTCACCCACCTCTTTAATCTTGTCATGTCATCCACCTTGCTTCATCCTCTCACCACCTCTATAATCTTGTCATGTCATCCACCTTGCTTCATCATCTCACCCACCTCTTTAATCTTGTCATGTCATCCACCTGCTTATCATCTCACCCACGCATCGCTTAAGCAGTCCATCCACCTCATTCGAGTATTTCATCCACCTCGCTCCAGCCAGCGGGTCAATCCACTTCCTCCTCTACCAGCTGACAGACCGCTCCCCCCCCCTCCTTCCCCCCAACCACCCCCTACCTGCCCAGCACCCCCCCCCCGACTCCTTCCAAGGTTTCCACCACTTCACCTTACCCTCCCTACCCTGCATAGCCCCCCCTCCCTCTCCCCTATCCTTACCTCCTACCCATCCGTATTTTAGCCCCCTCTCCTCCCCTGTCTGTTCCTCCTAAGGACCTCCTCTTCCCTCTTCCCCCCTCTCCCCCCTCCCCCTTCCCTATCCATTCCTTGGGTCCCTACCTCTCCCCTTCCCCATCTCCTATCCATTAGTTGCATGGTTCTCATCCCTCTCTCGTTCTCTCTTCCCCTACCAAATCCTATGAGAATCCTCTCTCTCTCTTGCTCTCGGTCTTTCTCTCTTTCTAACTTTCCCCTCTCTCTAACTACTTTCCCTCTCTCTCTCTCTCTTCTCTCTCTTTCTCGTTCTCTCTCTCTCTTATCCCTATTTCATTTTCCTTATGCTCTCCCTCACCCTTATTCCTCCTCATCCCCCTCTCCCCATCCCCTCTCCTCCTCACCCTCTCCCCATCCCTCCTCACTCTATCCTTTTCCGACCTCCCTCACCCCTCCACCTCCTCTCCCCTACCCCTTTCACCCCTCTCCAACTCCCCTCATCCTCTCTTTTCTCCCTCCTCTTCCTCCGCATCCTCACCCTTCACCCCTCATCCTCTTACGTTTCTCCATCTCCTTCCCCTTCCCCTCATCCTCCCTTATCTTTCCCCTTCTTCATCAGTCTACCCCCTTTCCCTTCATCCTCCCCTCCTCCCCCCATCTTCCGCCCCCTCACCCTATCCCTACTCCCCTTATCCCTATACCCCCACATCCTCTCCTTCTCCCCTTCCCCTACATTCTCTCCCTTTCCCTTCTACCCCTCATCCTCTTCACTTTTCCTCCTCATCCTCCCCCTCTCCTCTCATCCTCTCTCCTACCTTCACCCCCCCTCATCCTCCCCTTTCCCCCTCCCTTCTCCTCCTCCCCTTCCCCTCTCCCTCCTCATCCTCCCTACCCCATCATCCCCTACATCCTCTCCCCTACCCTTCAATCCCCATCCCTCATCCTCCCCTCCCCTCCCTCATCCTCCCACCCCATCATCCTCCCTTCTCCCCTCCCCTTCAACCCCCATCATCCTCCCTTTCTCCCCTTCCCCTTTCCCCCTCATCCACTCATCCTCTCCCCTACCCTTCACCACCCCTCATCCTTTCCCCCCCATCCCATCATCCCATCATCCCCCCTTCATCCTCCCCATCCACCCCCACCTCCTCCCCCTCACCCTCTATACTTGATCATGAGAGTGAGCGTTGTAATCCAATATTGTTAACTGCCAGATTACGTCTCAAACTACAGATGGAGCCGCCCTTCTGTGTCGGGGCGGCCGAGGTCTTTGTAGGCGAGCGAGGGGCCAGGAGGGTAAATGGGGAGAGAGGGAGATGAAAGGAGAGGCAGGGAGAGATGAGGAAGAGGAGGAGGAAGAGGGGAGGAGAGATTGGGAGAAGTGGGAGGGGAGAGAGGGGAGATTGGGGGAAGAGGGGAGATGGGGGGAAGAGGGAGGGGGGGAAGATGGGAGAAGAGGGAGGGAGAGGGGAGATTGGGGGAGGAGGGAGATGGGGGGGAAGAGGAGAAGAGGGAGATGGGGGAGAGGGAGAGGAGTGGAGGGAAAGAGAAGAGAGATGGGAGAAGAGGGAGGGAGGGGATGGGGAGGAGTAAGGGAGGGAGAGATGGGAGAAGATGAAGGGAAAGGAGAGAGAGATGAGAGGAAGATAAAGGGAAGAGAATTGGTAAGAAAGAGTGAGAGAAGAGGAGAGATAAGAGAAGAGGGGAGGGAGAGAGAGATCAGAGGAGGAGATAGAGTGCGCGGGAATAGGAAGAGAGAGAGAGAGAGAGAGAGAGAGAGAGAGAGAGAGAGAGAGAGAGAGAGAGAGAGAGAGAGAGAGAGAGAGAGAGAGAGAGAGAGAAGAGAGAGAGAGAGAGAGAGAGAGAGAGAGGAGAGAGAGAGAGAGAAGAGAGAGAGAGAGAGAGAGAGAGAGAGAGAGAGAGAGACGAACGAAGAAAAGAGAACGAACAAGTGAGAAAGAGAGAACAGGAAAAAAATGTAATTGGAATTACCCAAAGGGCGGCAGGTTGTGTGCACCGTACGGAGGGAAAACAAGAGACCTTCCCAAGCGTCAAACAACCCCCCCCCCAATGGATTCGTCACAGGCACAAGAGGCAAAATACCTTAATATAGAACGTGTCATATTTCGAAATAGCATGCTGATGTGCACGAATATGCTCGGACATATAAAACACCGGTCCATTAGCAACATCAAGGGAAACCGAGCCAATGTTGCGAGGCCAGGTTTCCGCCCAGTCCGAGAGCGCCGTCAATGCACAGGTCGCAGCTGAAGATATATTGTTATATGCAGGTTCTACTCTTTTTTATTTTATTTTATGTTATCTATCTTTCTCTCTGTATATCTCTGTCCAAGTTTATGTCTCATGTTTGTTGAATTATTTTTTTGGTTTGTTTGTCGCTTTCTGTTTGTCTGTCTGTTTATATGTTGTGTCTTTGTAGCGATCTCTGTGTCACTATTTCTATTCCTGTCTTTGCCTTTGTGTCTCTCTGACTGTAGTTTTTTTTTTCTGTTTGTCACTCTGTCTATTTGTCAATTTACATGTTATTCTCTTGTCTATATGCCTTTATCATCTATTTGCGCTTCCGTCAGTCTGTCTGTGTGCCGGGGATAATTCTGTGTCGTTCTTCCTGGCTCCGATCTCTTCTTTTATTTTTCTTAACATTCTCTCTTTCCCTCCCCCCCCCCCCTCTCTCTCTCTCTCTCTCTCTCTCTCTCTCTCTCTCTCTCTCTCTCTCTCTCTCTCTTCTCTCTCTCTCTCTCTCTCTCTCTCTCTCTCCTTCTCTCTCTCTCTCTCTCTCTCTCTCTCTCTCTCTCTCTCTCTCTCTCCTCTCCGAACTCCTCAGTAATTTCTATTATTCTCTCCCCCTCTCTTCTCCCCATCTCCCCGTCACATTGCCTTTCTCTTACTTTATCTGTCTGTGTTTTTCCATCCCTCCTTCTTATTCCCTCACCTCCCCCCGTTTCTTTCTTGCTCTCGCACTGCCGTCTGTCTGTGTGTGTGTTTGTCTATCTATCTGTCTGCATCTCTCTCTCTCTCTCTCTCTCTCTCTCTCTCTCTCGCTCTCTCTCTCTCCCTCCCTCCCTCCTTTCCTCTCTTTACTTTCCTCCCCCTTCCCCTCTCACTCTATCTCTCCCTTCCCCTCCCCTCTCCCTTTCTCTCTATCCTCCCACCCTCTTTCTCACACTACAGGGAGAGCAATCACTCTTCCAGAACCTCCATGTTGTCCGGGTGAATATTAAACCACGGCCTCTTCTCCAGCACAGATATAGGCCTAATTTCGACTCCGGAAACATCTAGAGCAAGGGCAGGGAAGGAGGGGGGAGGGGGGGAGGGGGAGGGGGAGAGGCCTAATAAAAGATATGGGCTTCTTAAAACTAACGACCAACTTGATGTATATATACTTGTGCGCGTTTATGTATATGTGCGTCTTTTCATATGTTTATTCGCTTCATGTTAAATGTATGTTAGTGGATAAGGATGTATCATTGTGTGACGACGCATTCGTATGCATGTGTGTGTGTATGTATGTATTTAAGTATGTATGCAAGTGTAAAATGATGTTGTGGTTGTATGTTTGAAATTGTGTATTTTTTATACTTATAGAGCTTTACAGTGATTGTATAAAAAATATTGTATACTTCTAGTTTTTCATATGATATATAAAACGAGGAATAAAAAGTAAATCGAAACAAAAATAGATTTGGAATTCCTCGAATCAAAATTGCCCGAGAACGCATTTTGCACTTCCTACGCTCTTCCCCCCTCTCGCTATCTCCCTATCTATCTACCTCTATAGTTGTCTCTCTCTCTCTCTCTTCTCTCTCTCTCTCTCTTTCTCTCTCTCTCTATCTATCTATCTATCTATCTATCTATCCATCTATGTATCTGTCTGACTATCTGTCTGTCAGTCTCTCTCTTTCTGTATGTATCTATCTGTCATCTCTCTCTCTCTCATCATCCCTCCCCCCCCATTTCTCTCTCTCTCTCTATCTTTCTATCAGTCTTTCTCTCTCTCTCTCTCTCTCTCTCTCTCTCTCTCTCTCTCTCCTCTCTCTTCTCTCTCTCTCTCTCTCTCTCTCTCTCTCTCTCTCTCTCTCTCTCTCTCCTCTCTCTCTCTCTCTCTGCTCTCTCTCTTCTCTCTTCTCTCTCTCTCTCTCTCTTCCCTCCTCTCTCTTTCTTTGCCCTCTTTACTCTTGCCCTCTTGCCCTCTTACTCTCTCTCTTGCCCTCTTACTCTCTCTACGTCTATTAATTTAAATTTTGAATTAACAGTTCCTAAAATAAGAACAAATGACTGTGTACATCAAGCAATATTCGCGGTTGATGTCTAGCGTGTGAGGCTGCTCTTCCTTCTCTTTTTCCTACTTCCCTATTCGTTCCTTTCTCCTTTCTACTTCCTTCTCCGGTCCTTTCTCCTCTCTGCTCCTCTCTGCTTCCGTTTTCATTCCTTTCCTTTCTCCTTTTCTACTTCCTTCTTCGTTCTTCTTTGTGTTCGTTCTGTTCTTTCTTTCTTCGTCTCTCCTGTTCTCTCTTTTTATCTTCATACTTCCAACTGCGTTCCTTTTTCTCTCCTTCTCCTCTCTACTTCCGTCTTCGCTCCTTTCTCGTCTCCTTCTCTCCTTCTCCTTCCTAATTCCCTTTTCGCTCCCTTCTCCTCTCCTTCTCCTCTCTGCTTCCCTCTTCGCTCCTTTCTCCTCTCCTCATTTTTGCTTCCCTCTTCGCTTCTTTCTCCTCTCCTTCTCCTTCCTGCTTCTCTCTTCTCTCCTTTATCGTCTCTTCTTCTACTCCCTTCTTCTTCCTTATCCTTCTCTTTCCTACTTCACTCTTCGCTCCTTTCTCCTCTCCTTCTCCTTCCTATTCCCCTCTTCGTCCCTCCCCTTCTCCACCCCTCCACTCTGTCTTCTACTGTTTCCCCCCCCTCCCCCCCCCCCTTCACCCTTGCATACAAATGGTGACGTCTGTTTTCAGGGGGTAGGGGGTGGGGGGTTAGGGGAGAGGGGGGGAGGGGGGATGATATATCGTATTAACCTCCATGTTTTCTTCTTCTTCTTCTTCCTCTTCTTTCCTCTTAATCTTTAATACAATTCACTTGAAGGCTTACTAACATAATGGATCTTTTTACTTTCTCTTTCCTCGTGGTTGGAATAAAAACAAAAAAAAGAAATACGTAGAGATTAAGATCAATGTTGTCTAATTGTAGTTAGAAGATGTAACAGGAATTTATTCTCCCTTCACACACACACACACACACCACACACGCACACACACACAACACACACACACACACACACACACACACACACACACACACACACACACACACACACACACACAGCACACACGCCACGCACGCACGCACACACACACACACACACACACACACACACACACACACACACACACACACACACACACACACACACACACACACACACACAACACACACAACAAACAACAACACACACACACGCACGCACACACAACGCACACACAAACAACAATATGTCCGGATGAATTTTACTGACATACCTATAAAAAATATGTACATACACGGACATTCATCTCCTTTTTTTTCTTCCTACATACAACCGCCTCATAAAAATATCAAGAATCCTTGGTTTCCAATTTCAGAAACACGCTCTCGTCCTCAATCTTACCTCCAAAAAAGTACAAAGTTTCTTAATCTTATTCTCCAACATGCGCAAATCCAGCCCAGTTGGAGAATGGGGCTGCAAATCCAGCTCCATTCTCCATCACATGCAAACTGTCTCATTCTCCAACATAGGCAAATCCAGCCCATCTCCAACATAGGCAAATCCAGCCCCATTCTCGGGAAATCCAGTCCCATTCTCCAACATAGGCAAATCAGCCCCATTCTCCAACATAGGAATCCAGCCCATTCTCCAACAACCAAATCCAGCCCCATTCTCCAACATAGGCAAATCCAGCCCCATTCTCCCAACACATCATCCAACCCGCAAATCCAGCCCATTCTCCCACACGCAACCACCACCATTCCCAACATAGCAAATCCACCATCCCAAATGCAAACCAAGCCCCATTCCCAATAATCAAACACCCATTCTCCAACATAGCAAATGCCAGGCCCATTCTCGCAATATAGCAAATCCAGCCCATTCTCCAATAGCATAGCAAATCCAGCCCTCATTCCTCGCAACATAGTCCCATTCTCCAACACAGGCAAAGTCCAGTCCCATTCTCCAACATAGGCAAAGTCCCGCCCATATCAATAGGCAAATCCAGCCCCATTCTCGCAACAGTAGGCAAATCCAGTCCCATTCTCCAACATTAGTCCAGCCCACTCTCCAACATAGCAAATCCAGCCCCTCTCCAACAAGGCATAAATTCAGCCCCATCTCCAACACAACGCAAATCCAGCCCCATCTCCAACATAGGCAAATCCAGCCCATTCTCTGAGGCAAAATCCAGCCCAATTTCCAACATAGGCAAATCTCAGCCCCCATTCAACATAGGCAAATCCAGCCCATTCTCCCATCATAGGCAAAAATATGTCTCCAACCAAATCCAGCCCACTTCGCCACTAAGGCAACACAGGTCCCCAATTCTGCACAGCATCCAAAATCACCAGCCCATCCAACATAGGCAAATCTCCATTCTCCAACATAGGGCAAATCAGTCCCATTCTCCCAAGTCCCCAGAACAGGCAAAGTCCAGTCCCATTCTTTCAACACAGGCAAATCCAGTTCCCATTTACCAAGCACAGGCAAAATCCAGCCCGCATTCTCCAACATTAGATCCAGTCCCATTCTCCATCACATGCAAATCCAGCCCCATTCTCCAACATAGGCAAATCGCAGGCCCCATTCTCCAGTCAACACACCATCCCTCCAAACTCCATCACATGCAAATCCAAGCCTCTCATTTCTCCAACAATCCAGGCTTAATCCAGTCCAACATCCAACCCGTAATCTCCCCTCCCCAACACAACCCCCATTCTCCAAGCCAAATCCAGGTCATTCTCCAACAACAGCAGATCCACCCATCCCCCCCAAATCCAGCCGCCATTCACACCAAATCGCTAAACGCCTTCACCCCCCTTCCCCCCAACACTAGGCAAAATCCAGTCCCTTCCCCAAGCAGGCAATCCATTCCACCTCCCCATCAACGCCGGTACTCTCCAAGGAGGTCTTCCTTCTCCTCCTCTTCTTCTTCCTCCTCGTCTCCTCCCTTCTTGCATCCTCTTCTTCTCTTATTTCTTCTTCTTCGTCGTCGTCATCCTCCATTCTTTTTATTATTCTCTCCTTCTCCTCTTCTTCGCGTCTCCCTCCTTCCATTTCAATCCTCTCTTTTCTTCTTCCTCTCCCTCCTCCTCTCTCCAAGGACCTCTTTCTCCTCCTCCTCCTCCTCTTTTTTCTTTCTTCCTTTCTGGAATCCTCCCTTCTTCTCTTCGTCCTCCTCCTCCTTCCTTTTTCTCTTTCTCTTCCTCTTCGTCTTCTATCGTCATCGTGTTCGTCCTTCTCTTTATCTCCTTTCCTTCCTTTTTTCCCTCCCTTTCCGTTGCCTTTATTTCTTCCTTCTCTTCTCTTTTTCCTCCTTCTCCTTTTCTTCTTTTCCTCCTCTTCGTCGCTGATTTCTTCCTCTTTCTTCTCTGCTTCCTCTTCCTCGTCCTTCCACTTCTTCTCCGTTTCCTCTTCTTCGTCCTTCCCTTCTTCCTCCTCCACCTGCTCCTCCTTCTTCTTCTCTGCTTCCTTTTCCTCCTCCTCGTACTCCACCTACTCGTTCTCCTCTTCCTATTCATCCACCTCATCTCCACCACCGTCTTCCTCCAAGTCCCTCCACCTTCACCTTTCCCCGTAATAGGGGTCGGCGTCTTCCACCTCTTCTTCCTCATCCACTTCCTCCTTTTCCACCTCTTCTTCCTCTTCATCTCTTCATTCTCTCCACCTCCTCCTCCTCCACCTCCCTCATAGCGAATCTCCTCCACTTCCTCAGTCTTTCCCCCGAAATGGAGGTCCTTCTCCTCCACCACTTCCTTTACCACCACACTACCAATCCTCCTCCACCACTTCCTCCTCCTCCACCACCACCTCCTCCTCCTCTCTCCACCACCACCTCCCCTCCTCCTCCACACCACCACCACCTCCCCTCCTCCTCCTATTTACCTTCTCGGCTCCTTCATTACTCCCACCTCCTCATCCACCTCTCCTCCTCCACCACACCTCTTCCTCCACCACACCTCCTCCTCCTCCTCCACCGCACCACCACCACTACTACCTCCTCTTCCACCACCGCCACCTCCACCTCCCCTCCACCTCCACCACCACACCCACATCCTCCTCTCACCACCACCACCTCCTCCTCCCTCCACCACCCTTCCACCACGCCACCACCCACCACCACCACCACTACCCCCTCCTCCTCCTCCTCAACACCACCACTTCCTCACCCCCTCCTCCTCCTCCTCCTCCACCACCTCTTCCTCCACCACACCTCCTCCTTCTCCTCCACCGCCA
>NW_020871005.1:79557-89557 GCF_003789085.1 Penaeus vannamei | reverse complement strand
TGACCACACGATAAAAGTGATGACAAATATGACAGTACTCAAAAGACTTAAAAAAAAATAGACAAAATATTACCCCTATTTTGGTTACCGCAACAGCACCAGAAATAACAAATAAAAACAACAATACTGCAACTGATAACAATAATGACGAAATATAATGAGGAAATAAAATGACAATATGACCACACGATAAAAGTGATGACAAATATGATAGTACTCTAAAGACTTTTTTTTAGAAATTTTAAACAGAATATTACCTATTTTGGTTACCGCAACAGCAACAGAAATAACAATGATAATAAAAACAACAATACTGCAACTGATAACAATAATGACGATGATAATGATAGTAATAACAATAATAAAAATAAAAAAGAGACGAAATAGAGAAAATACTAAGAGAGAGGGAGAGAAAATAAGAGCATTCCAAGGAGACGAAAAGTGAAGCAAAGTGCTCTCGAGATCTTGGAAGCAAGCCGAAGGGTCGACCACGCTTGCATCATTTGTTTTCATCAGCTGATATTATTGTTCATATGGCCAGGGGCGAAGGGGCTTGGGGGTTGGGGGTTTAGGGGGGGATAGGAGAATAGGCCGGTAAAGGGGAGGGGGTAGAGGAGGGAGAGGGGGGAGGGAAGGTAAAGGGGAGGGAGAGAAGGGAGGAGAGGGGAGTGGGGGGGAAGAGGGAATGGTAGAAGGAGGGTAGAGGAGGGAGAGAGAAGGGGAGGTTTAGGGGGATTAGGAGGGAAAAGGGAGGAGGAGAGAGAAGGGGAGGGGTTAGGTAGGAGGGAAAAGGTTGGTAAAGGAGGAGGGAGAGAGAAGGGGGAGGGGTTAGGGGGTGGGTAGGAGGAATGGGCCAGTAAAGGAGGGTAGAGGAGGGAGCGAAAAGGAGGAGGGTTTAGGGGGGTAGGAGCGCATAGGTCGGTAAAGGGGGAAGGTAGAAGGGAGAGAGAAAGGGGGGGAGAAGGGAGGAAGGTTGGTGGTTGGGAAGGAAGGGAGGGGGGAGGGTTTAATGGAAGGGCTAAGGGGAGAGAAGGAAGCGGAGTAAAGGGGGAAGGGAAAAGGAGTGGAGGGAGGAGCTATGGATGGAGAGGGGGAGATATAAAGAATGGGGGGGGGGTAAGGGTGATAGAGTTCCGAAGGGAATTCAGGGGAGGAGGTTAAGGGGGGTGGGCTAGAGATTGAACGGGGGCTAGAAGGGAGAGGGGGATGGGAGGTGAAGGAAAGAGAAGGGGAGAAAGACAAAGGGGGGTGGGTGGGTGGGGTGGGAGGAGATGGCTAGCTTACCCCCGCTCGGTCTGACTCATTCTGTCTCAGTCTGCATAGACTCTAGTCTGCTGTGGCCTCCTTCTGTGGTTGCTTTGTTGCAGTTTTATTCCTTTTCTTAAGTGTTTAGGCATTTTCATCTACATTTCTTCACACACGCATACTTATACGCGCGATGGTCCAGTGGCTAAAACACTTTCATGGTCCCGAGTTCAATCTCATCCGCGGCAGTTGCAAAATGCCTTTGCTCCGACTGTTGCTCGAGCCCGATCTCACGACAAAAAAAAAAAAAAAAAAAAAAAAAAAAAAAAAAAAAAAAAAAAAAAAAATATATATATTATATATATATATATATATATATATATATATATATATATATATATATATATATATATATATATATATATATGTGTGTGTGTGTGTGTATATATATATATATATATATATATATATATATATATATATATATATATACACACACACATATATGTATATATGCACATATATATGTAAATGAATATACATTTATCTATTGAACAATCTTCTTTAGATATCTTTATGTTGTCATATCACGACCCATTGTACCTACACTCAAGCAAAACTTCCGTTACCTGGGCAAAAAGTCATCACACCTCTCTCACTGTCTCCTTCTTCACTACACTCTGACTCACCACATCGGCATCACACGAATAATGTTTCATCTTCTGTGTCAACAAATTGCCAATTGCATAACTCATCAGTTTAAGCGTTTCGTTTATGTTTTACACCATTTCCTTGCGCCTCCAGTCATTACACGCGCATCGTCTATATTGAATTATAGCTTGATACACATTAGATTAATTAACAAGGAATGAAAATAGTGAGAAAGATTACAGTAAGAGGGATGTCTTCAGTTCTGATGTATTTAGTAATTATGTAATTATGACGCGATTCATTACCAAAAAGATATGAAAGAAAAACAGATAAAGAAGTAAATAAAATAAGATAGTAAGTAAAAATATAAAACATTAATGCCAAACTACACAGCCTTATCACTATGCATGCTATATCAATAAAAGTTTTCACTCTGCAACAACTATGTTTTTCTCTATCAAATCTTTTAATTCTTTCCAGTCAATCATCATCATCTGGGTATCTAAACCCAAATAAAAACTAGAATAAAGAAAAAAAATCGTCAAATAAAACAAAAATAATGAAATGATTCGGTATATGTTTCGTGTCCAGCATCGCACAGAGCAGAATGCCAGCCTTCAATATCTTAATAGCATTAAATGGTTCCTGAAATGTCATTTTTCGGAGGCCAGAGTTACACGACGGAGGCGCGTGGCAGCGGCGGCGTGCGCGCGCGAGAGCGAACTGTGAGGTCATACTGTAGAAACAGGCAGATAGGGAAGATATTTTCATATATACATGCATACATACATACACACACACAAATATATGTATATATATATATATATATATATATATATATATATATATATATTATATATAATATATATATATTAGGTTCTGCCACAAGGGAAGGTGGTGGAGGTGGACTCCCGGCCGGAACAGAAGGTGGCCAGAGGTAGGTGAACGGCCACAACAGAACGGTCCAACGACGATCTGTAAAGAAGAAAAGAAAGAGAGAGAAAAAACAAGATAAAATAAAAGATATAAACTAGATAGGTAAAAAAAAAAAAAAAAAAAAAAAAAAAAAAAAAACGAGATATAAAAGGATTTGAAAAATAATCAGTACCTGGCACACCAGAGCCATCTAGTGGTTGCAAATCGCACTTGTTCACGAATATCAACCAGTCAAAGCAAAGTTAAATCGGCCATTATCCAATCACAGGCTATTTTGAAGTTACGTGTCCGAAACATTAATTAAGTCAACGAGCTTATTCATTATCCAAAGTATTAAAGCAGCTACCAACTGGATTATGGGATGCCAATCAAATATACGATATCAATTTTAACTTGGTAGTCGGCAGTCCATATTGGTTTTCTCTTTTTGACAACGTATGGCATATAAAACTCAATGTATCTTGATGTTTCGGATAATTCGGTGCGACGTTGCCATGTTTGTTTCCGTAAAAAGTGAGAATGTTCTTGTTATTGTTATTGACACCTTTTGTAAAACCAGAAAACACAAGGCTATGAAAACAAGTCATAGTTATTATAAAGGTAAAGTAGAGAACAGTTGTTGTTATTTGACTGTAACGTCAAGATTATTAGAGAAATTTAAAATTGTGTAGCTTCGTAAGATTATATAGTCAGAAAGTCAGCTACAAAAGGTAACTAACTTTTCATAAATGCGTTTTCTTTTTTTTAAACATAGAAACGGAGGAAAATCCATTGTGAATAGAGAAATTAGGATGAATGTAGAGAACGTAGAAGTGTACGGAATTCAGAAAATATACAAACGGAAAAATGAATAAAGAAATTTTGTTTGTAGGAACGACATAGGTGATACATAATCAAATTGCAATTGTCCATGTTTATGGATTATGAATTAATAAAAGTCTAGGCGACAAAGCATATTTCTAATGGCTATATTAAGAATGTGACACGTGATATCCTACACCCCCACCCCCCCAAAAAAAAAGGAAAAGAAAAGTAACGTAAATGTCATCATTACGGGAATTAAAGCCAGTGAGCACAGTGATTCAGGAAGAAAGGTTCTCACAAACCTGACACGTGCATCTTAATCCATATTAACGTCCAGGGCATCAACGTAAGTGTGGATCAATATTACTACTACTAGTATATGTACTGAATTAGCGAAGTGGGCGAAAAGGGGGGGGGGAGAAGGTAAAGTGTCGAAATGGAAATCAGCTGGAGATTAAAAGTTTGTGGATCAATTGTCATGATTTTAATACAAATTCTCCCATCGGGCACATGCGTGGCAGGGACGCGCGCTTTAAAAACAAAACATTTTTTTAATGTGTACTCATGCGTCTTATGAGGAATTAATTACTACTGTGTACCGGTAGTAGCCAATATGGGACCTAGACCTATGTAATGTCAAAATTTGGTGTCAAATTTTCATATCAGAGTCAATGCTGTTATGAATCAGGTAGAATATTTCCCCTGACTTTGTACGCGTCACCGTAACATTCCTCCCTCTGTTTAAACTAATATAAATCTAAGGTCTCTTATTCATCATGTCTCTCAAGCCAGATAGTCATCACCACCACTTCTCCAGCTACTCTTCCGGTTAGCATAAGCATAACCCGGGCTTGTCATGCCGCATTCCTCATTGCATGGCTAGCGAATGTAACAACAACAACAACAGGTCTCTTATTCTCACACACCAGTTATCGGCCAGTCATGGAGCCAGAACCCACCCTCGCCTTCCATGAGGGGAAGTGTTGCTAAGCGGTCTGTCACATGACAAGGCGGCGGGCGTGCGTCAAGATGGAGGAACGCGCCGGATTTGGGGTGTAAGTACTCTTAGTTCTTGAGAATTTCTGTTCTTTAAGGATATATATGCATATGATTTTTTTTCTTGAATTGTATGCGGATTATTGGGCGTTTTTTCATGTTTACCGATCTTATTGTATGTCTTATATCGAGCTATTTGATTACTGGATTAAAGTTATTTTTTTGTCATTTTGTTTTCTGCAGCAGTTTATGTCACTCTTCTTTGTTTTTTTATTAGATGTACTAATGTGTAAATGTCTTTATTAATAGTTAAATTCAGTTAGAAATAAATACCATTTGATAAAACTCACTTCAAGTTTTTTTTATCGTCATTCTCATACTTTGCATTTCCAGAATCTCAAATTTATGGGTTTACTGCATACCGGATTTCAGGATCTACTGAATCCTGGATTTCAGGATTTACGCAATCCCGGATTTCTCGGTTGGCTTTCTAAATTCCGGATAAATGGGTTAGCATATCTGGAGAAGATCCCGGATTTTGGGAAGGGGTCAGAGTGATTCACGCTCGTTAAAGGGCGTGAGTTAGCCCCCCCCCCCAAAAAAAAAAAAAATCACACTCACCATTAGATAATGCTTCTGGTTTTCAAATCTCTATAATGAATAATAAACTCAAAAGCATTAGCAAAGCCTTAAGATAATTCAAATGGGATTGAAATTACGAAATTATGTAAATGGTTATTCTAAGAAACTTAGCGAATCCTGCTATATCTGCAACACATGTTTAATAATATCCGGATAATATCTCGGAAAACGAAGTAATCCTAAAAGACAAAAATTCTTTTCAGGTAAAAACAAAATGCGTTATGATAAGGCATTAGAGGGGGATAATTTTATTCTTGAATGAAAAAGCTAAATCGAACTGAAAACTATAATCAAATATTTTAAACCTCGACCATTGATTCACAGTTATCGGGCTTTGAAAAATAGGAACCATAACAGGGCTGTGGAGGAGGATGGGATTGCTAAACTTGCCAAGGACTGTGTGTGTGTGTGTGGGGGGGGGGGGGGGGTAGAGAGACGAGACCAATTAATAGTAATGATAATTAATGACTACGTTGATGGTGATGAAGGTGACGATGAGGGTGATCATGATGATGTTGATGTTAATGATTAGGAGTACGGGAAGGGACAAAAAGGAGAACGTGATAACTGATCCTCATTAATTCGTTATAGAACCAATACAAATTGTTGCTATAAACAATAGGCGACTTTCTAGGATAACAGATGTGAATCAACAATGACTATTTTAAGATTTTGATTACCTTTACCTGAACCATCAACATTCAACCAACATTTTCAGATTTTCGACAAAAAAAAAGTGAAATTCCAAAATGTTAACACTGTATCCATTCCTACACTCCCAGCATGTATAGCAGTTGTGCATCGGGTCGTGAAATCCACAGGTATTCAAAGAGATGCTGAAAAAGACACTCGTTTGTTGATATTCCCCGACGATAAATGACCCTCGCATAGAGATCAACCACGCACATACGCTCTCATATACGTGTGCGTGGTTGGGGGTTGACCTCTGTCTCCTCACGCACACACACTCATATGTACGTTCGTGTGATCTTTCGCCAAAACATTTTATACCGTGTTCGAGGAAATAAATAAGGGGCTTGAGTTCAGGAAAAGAGGAATTAAAGTAGACGAACAGAAAAAGAAGAAGAAAGAAAGAAAGGAAAAAAAAAACTACTCTCTATTACGGGAAAGGAGAAATTAGCAACTCATCCTGGACTCGCCAAGTAGTTAAAAGAAATAAGAAACAATGGCGCTGAAAAAAGTGAATATCAATAAAAAGTAATGGCATAGTCCATGCTACTTTTAGAGACTCCAAAACGGTACATCCCGAGAGAGCAAGTTAAAAGTTGATGCTTGGAAAGAGATACCAGGAATATAGAGTGGATTGGCGAGCATCATGGAAAATATAATAAGAGTAAGACCGGATTGACTGAGAACATTGAGATTCCTCTGTCCGGGAGTGAGTGCTACGGGCCTGTAAGGATTATATAAATATGTTGGTAAATACGCACACACACACGCACACAAACACACACACGTACATACATATAAAAAGACAAAGATAGATAGATAGATATGTATATATATGTATATATATACATATACTTATATACATACATAACATACATACGTTCAAGTTATGATTTAAAAGATTGTAGAAACACGAGCCTGCTGACTAAGTGATAGCATATATGCTAATGATGATGATGATGATAGTGATGAAGATGATGATGCTAATGATGGAGATGATGATGATGGTGATGAGATGATGATGATGGTGATATGTGATACTGATGATGGTTATGAAGCTGAAGATGGTGGTGATAATGATGATGGTGTGATAAGTATGATGATAACAAAGATGATAATAATGATGGTGATAGTAATTAAGATCAAAGTGAAGGTGATAATGATGATGGCTTTGATAACGCAGATGATATAGAGACGGTGATAATAATATGATGGTGATGAAAATGATGATATGATGAAGGTGATGATGCAGCTCAGCTAAATATTCCTCCGTCGAGACCCCGAGGTGTACAGACATCACCACCCACGATAAAGTCATCACCAAAAACGAAAAGGTTCAATAATATGTAGATGTTTTAATAAACAAATGAATAAATCTCAAAATACTGCCACCGGCCCGTCCTCCCCCCTCCCCTCCCCCCATCCCTTCCTCCCCAACCATCCCATCTCCAAACTCTCATTCCTTCCCCTTTGCCTCTTCTCATACGTTTCATCTCCCTCCATTTTCTCTCCTTTAGCGCCATTCCTCCCTGTCTCCCTTCCTTTATCACTCTCCTGCCTGCCCCTCGTCACCGCTCTTTCCCGCCTTCATTTCAAATCTTGGTGTTCGGATTGCTATGGTTTGACTTCGACTTCGACTTCGTTCTCGTCTTCTGCGAATGGTGATGGAGATGGTGTTCAGGTCAGTCTCTCGTTTCATCATGGGGGGAATCACCATCAAAAGGTCGCACTGTATTATTTGTAGTTGTTTTTACTTTGTTGTTGTTGTTAGTATAATTGCTTTTATTTATGATAATGATAATAAGGATAATGATCATAATAATAATTGTTCTTATCATTATTTTTGATATCATTATCATTGTTGTTGTTACTATTATTAGTATAATGATGATAATAGTGATAATGATAATAATGATAATGATAATGATAATAACAGTTATTATTATTGATATTGTAACTATCATAATCACATCATAATTGTGATAATTTTTTGTTGTTATCATCATCATTATCGTTGTTTTTCTTATTATTACCATCATCATTATTATCTCTATCATTATTATGATCATTATAATCATCATATCATTGATATTATTGATACCATTACTTTCACCATTATCATTATCATCCTAACTACTATCGTCATTTATATCATCATTACTTTTCTCATTGTCATCAATAATATTCATACTATTATTACCTCCTTTTTAATTCGCGCAATGAACAGCCTCATTACTATTTATCCGCACACATTTCCACAAAGCACACAGCAAACTACAAACCAAGCAGGTCTCCAGCGTCACCACAGACCATAAATTCAAACATATAGAAAAAAAACTTCACAAACAAACGTAAGACAAACAAACAAACAAAGAAAAAGGAGAGGCAAAACTCACTCGAAAATCTTTAGCGAAAGTCCACCTTGATTTTGTTATTTATTTATTCATTTTTTTTTGTTAATGAAAATCTTTTGGTCAATCCCCACCCAATCCCTACTTTCTTTCTTTTCTTTCTTCCATTCACAATTCACAAACCATAGTTCCAGTATCTACACCAACCTTCTTTCGACAAATCAATGGCATCTTGCACCCTTCTTCTTAAACCGTCTTGCCCAAGCATCACTCAAGGACTGTTTGCTTCCTGCTTTCCCATAAAAAAAAAAAAAAAAACATTAGCATCAAGCATTTAAGAGAAAGTTATATCTCTTACGTCTCTACAAACTTCCTTTCTTAGTCGTCTCCACAAACCATCTTTCTTAGGCATCACAAAATATCTTTTTTAGACGTCTCCATAAACTATCTTTTTTTTTTAGACATCTCGACAAACCATCTTTCTTAGACATCACAAACATCCTTTTTTAAACGTCTCCACAAACCATCTTTCTTAAGTTCAGACACCAAATGAAAAACACAAACAAAATTACGTACGACTTCCCCTGCCTTGCCTATTCTCCCTATTTATTCCCTCCCCCCCCTTCCCTCCCTTCTTCCCTCTCTTCCTCTCCCGTCCTCTCTTCAGTTCTCTCCTCCTCCTTCCCATCTCCCTCCTCTCTTTTCTCTTTCCCTCTTTCCCCTCCTCTCATCCTCCCTCTCTTTCTCTCTCCCTCCTTCCCCTCTCTTCCTTCTCCCTACCTCCCTCTCCCCTGCGTGCGGCGTGCGGGTGGTGGAAGGGGGGGTGGGGGCAAGGGGACAGGGAGAGTAGAGGCAGGGGGGGTAAGGGAGAAACCAAGAGTAGGGGGTAGGGGAGGGGAGGGGGTAGGAGAGAAGGGAGGGAGAGGAAGGTGGGAGGGGAAGGGAGGTAGGTAGGGAGTAGGGAGGAGTAAGGAGGGGGAGAGGATGAGAGGGTAGAAATAGGGAGAACTCAGGGGGGGGGGGAGTAGGGGCATGGAGGTAGGCTGGCACGGGGAAGAGAGGAGTAGGGGAGTAAGGAGGAGTTGTGAGGAAGGGGGGGGGGAGGAGGAGAGGGAGGGGGAAGCAAGATATGCATTATTAAGTGTCCGACACTGTGGTGCGGCCCGCGTGAAATATTACTCCCGGACACCACGGTCTTGACGCCTTAATTTGTATTCTGTTTTGATCTTCCGGAGGAGAGTAAGATTCCCCGGTAAGTGGGATCGGGTCCGATGCTTAAGGCGATTGTTTCCGCGCGCCCGCCCCCCCCCCCTCCCCCGCGCTTTATACCCTGCGGGCGCGTCTATTGCTTTCCCTCCGCAAGCATTCCGTTTTTTTTTTGTTGTTTATCTTTCTTTTTGGGTTATATATATTTTCTTTTTTTCTTTTCTTTTCTTCTTTTTTTCTTTTTTTAAGGGAGAGTTCATTCTCATCTGCGTTCTTCCACTTTGTTCTGCATTCATCTATTCATCTATCGTTTTCTTCCCTCTTTTTTTCTCTCTCTCTTTTCTCTTCACTCGGTTTTTCTCAGTATTTCTTTTTCTTCCTCACTCCGATTTTCTCCTTTTTCTCCATTCTCTCGCTACCACACTTTTCGCACACCATCTGCTCACAACCATCCGGAAAACCATCTGGCCTCAGCCAGC
>NW_020871005.1:56896-66896 GCF_003789085.1 Penaeus vannamei | reverse complement strand
CCCCCCCCCTCATAGAACTAGGAAACTGCTTTACTAGTAGCTTCCTTTTAATAAGAAACATTGGCAGTGTTTCTTTTACAATATTTGTTACATTTAACTATAGTAGCTAAAATCAGCAGTATTTGTCATCTTAAATTATCACCCTTTTTGTGATATTTAGTGAAAGCATATTCATCTTATTATTAGTGTACATTTTAAGGTTGAATGAGAAAGTTCAGAATACAGTTGGTAAATTTATTTTGTTTTTTGTTCCTACTGTGTTTGACATTCTTTTTACCATTGATAACTAGTTACGTCATACATTTATTTTTACTTTTCATTTTTATTATTCATCTTCATCTTTATAAAACTTGTTACTTTATACATTTATTTTCACATTTTATTTATATTATTCATCTTCATCAATATAAAGCTCTGAAAGATAAAGAAATGTTTAGTATTTGTAGCTTTAGCTTTCAATTAGGAATATATGTTGATATTTATACCTCCTTTAGTTTCATTTAAGTGTCTTTACTATAAAGAAGAGTTCCGAAGGTCATACGCTGAGAGAAGTCTATCATATGTTTTTACAAAGGAAAGCAGTACCTTACTGGCTGTGACTTCTAGACGTAGTTTCTAGTGCCTGATATTGTATATGTCTTCAGTTTATCTGGTAAAATTTTTGTTAAAAAAAGTCATATGAATTGATATTTGAATAAAAAAGGAAAAGAATAAATGGGCAAGGGGTGATAAGAAGGAATGGAAAATTATTTTTTTATTTGTGTATGTGAGATTCTAGTTGCTTGTTGAAATAAGGAACATTTTAGTATATTTCTGTTTTAGATTGATGGTATATTTTACCTTGTATCTATTTTTTTTATTTCCAGATTAGCAAGAGAAGGCTCAAGAATGAGATGGAACCATTAGCAGCTGAGAATGAAGACACGGCTAGTCAAAAAGGATACGGGGCTTGCAATGATGTCATCAGCCACATGCCGGAAGAACAAGAGGAAGAGGAAAATGAAAGGCCAACCAAGAAGAGTGTCCAGAATACAGGTATGCATGAGGGTTAGTGACATGTGATAAAATGAAATACAGGTATGCATGAGGGCTAGTGAAATGTGATATGATGAAAAGTGGCATTAGTTCCTTGGGCATCTTCGGGATGTGTTTAAAAAAAAACAAGCAGATTTGATTTGTTTAAAAAATATTAGATAAGATTTGAGAAAGATAAGCAACAAATATCCAGCCGAACATGCTTTGAACCAAGATTACTCTCCCAAGTAGTTAGATCTGTGGACTTTCTTACTATGAGAAACTTTTTTAGAATTGAAAAATCATGGACTGTCTGAATCTCAAAGAAATAGTAAATATAATAAAGTCTAAGATAGTCCTGCATAGCATATTTCTGAAATGTTTATTGTTGAAATGACAATTCTTCTTTGTAGCTTAAAGAGTGCTATATAATGCACCTGATAACATTTTTCTGATCCTGATAGGTCACCTGATTATTCCACTGTAGGAGCCAGAAGTTATGAAAGAATAGGCCAGATACCAGCTTTATTTTCTTCTGTACTTTAGATTGAACAGCTTTGTTTGGGCAGGAATAGGAGGCCAAAGGGCAAAGTGCATATTGTATTGATATCAAATCTTTATCAGGCACTGAACAGCAAAGCGGAAAATATGTTGAGTCAAAGAAGACATGGGTCTCTACACTAGAAAATGTATCTCCCATATCATATCAGTCTGTTAAAAGACAAATGTCAAGATTGGTAGTAAAGGAGTGGCATAATGTGGCAGGGAGTGGGGTAGAAGGGTGAGTTTAGGAAGCCAAGAGGCAAGACAAGAAGCTGCTGAGTAAAACTGGGCTTGCTACATCTTGTACTAAGATTAGGGATGCATTTGGAATGATGGAGCACTAGTAAGTCACTAAAAAGAGGGATGAAATGGTCTCAAGTATGGGATGAGGGGAATGAGGGTGAGGATTGTGAAGGACAAGTAATCACCTAAAGAAATGGGACACCAAATAGACACAATCTGCCCACCAAAAGTTCACATTAAGTTTTTTATGTATTTCCCAGAGCTCTTTTTCTGTCAGTGCCACTCTGCTCATGTTCATTGAGGAGATGCAGCCCTCAAAAGACGACTTTAAGGTCATGTTTACAAGGCAACCAAAAGAGCAGAGAGTATGGTTATGTTTCCCATGCTTTTAATTTTCCCTTAAATGGTTGACTGATGTGTTTATGAGGTAAAGAAATGAGGACTTATTTTTCATGTTATAAATCCAAATTCATCCTGGTGAATGCAAGAGCTGTACAGCTGAAGTAAAACCAATGAAATTAAAATGAGTATATAGAATGACAATTTCTAGAACAGCCATTTTTTTCCTTTCCAAAATTCCCAATAAATTGCAGAGAAATTATAATCTTTAGCATGGGAAACTTTCCAAAGTGAAAATTAAAGATGCCAAAATTCTAAATATATCCTGCATTTAACCACTGCCCTTATCCATATTCTTGGTCATCCCATTAAAGGATAAATATATGCTGTAGGCCAACTGTGGCTTTCCTAAGACAATTCCACCCATCCCTTTCTTCCCAAGACATTCCCACTACACAACCTAGATGTTTGACTACTTCTCTAGTAGCCCATGTTAACTGTATGTGTAGGAAGTGGCCAGGCCAGTCATATGGGGTTAAAGAAGAATTGCATATTTTTTGTAACACAATTGTAAAATATTTTGATTCATTATCTATAAGACATTCAGTGTCTAGCACAATAGCTCATTTTAAAATTTTATGTCAGCATTTTGCAGTTGTTATGTACCTGATGTTAAAATTATCTCTTTTACAGACCTGGATTCCATAGAAGGCATGAAGTCTTCACAAACTACAGTCAATGGGATGAATGGAGAAACACAGAAGCCCAAGCTCTCACGACCAACTGGTATGATATTTGTGTCCTTTCTTTCAACTTGATTAGGTTTCCTTCTCTGATGTGTCCTTTCTTTTAATTTGATTTGATTTCCTTTTCGGTTGTGTTCTTCCTTTTGATTTGATTAGATTTCCTTTTTTTGATTCAAGGTAAAACTTATAATCACAAGAAGTAAATAATGTGTTAATGCTACAGTTTTATATGTAGACAGAGAAACATTAGATGAGTCATTTTAAGATGAACTGTTTCAGCTTTTTCTTTTCTATTGTCCTGTTAAGCAGCTTGACATATTATGATAAGATTATGAAGGTTCTCTAACTTACTTTGCTGAATATGCTAATCTGTAATTCAGTAGCACTCCTTCATTCTTGAAAAAATTAAATAGAGCCTTGTATGATTTTCAGAACTGAATGTGTCCAGAGATGATACCGATTATAGTATTAATGCAATTCATCGCCCAAAAACAACATATATCAAAAGAGAAAGGAAACAGGTAAATATAACTTGCTGAAGAAAAGAGTGAGAGTGAGACAGATACTTAAAAGTATGTAACATAGGATTTGTATATAGCTGATGGTAAATAAAGCTGGGGCTCCATTTGCTTTATCTGACTGGGGCCTGACTCAAGACAGAGGTTATTGTAAACATGATTAGTGTGTGGAAGTTCATGTTTCAATAATTTAACAAGTTAAAACCAGTAGTGAAATAAAAAGATACATTGATATGTTTTTAAATGATTATACATATTGAAGTTAACCCAATGTCGATGGAAAAATGGTGCGTTCCCTTTGGCAAGGTTTGGTTAAATGTTTCTACACATAGATGGCTCTGCCAGTGCTTAGCCACAAAGGAGTCAATTAGTAGATCTTGTGACCTTTCTCTTCCTTGAAAAAGCGGGAAAAACGTTTTTTTTTTAATAATGCTATCAGTATTGACATTGTTATTTTTGTTATAAACATTATAATTACTATGACATTACTAGCAGCAATATTAGATATTAGAAAATATTATCGAAAATCAAGGAAAAGAATAAACAGGTTAGATAGGTAGTTCGCGTAATTGGCTCATCGGTGACAGTACTTATGGAGCCATCTATATGTAAAAACAATTACTAAATTCAACACACACAATGGTCAATGGCATGTACGTACATGCCACGCCCGGCGGCTTGGGGTTAACTATGACAGCTATTTGGAAAAGAAGCATTTGAGCATATGGGTATTTATAGTCATAGGCATGTTTGCAAGTATTTCTCTGTGTATTTGGGGGTTGAATCTGCACATGCATTTATTATGATAATAATAATTATTGTTATTATCATTATCATCATCATCATTATTATTATTATTATTATTATTATTATTATTATTATTATTATTATTATTATTATTATTATTATTATTATTATTATTATTATTATTATTATTATTATTATTATTATTATTATAATATATAATTATAATTAATAATATATGATGATGATTATGATTGATTATGATTATTATGATTATTGTTATTGTTATTATTGTTATTGTTATTGTTATTATTATTATTATTATTATTATTATTATTATTATTATTATTATTATTATTATTATTATTATTAACACATTTCAACATTTTCTACAGGTTCCACCCTTAGTGATAACAACTAATTCCCAGAGTCCAGTACTAGGTTCTCCAGATTCTGATGGTGATATTCTGGGCTTCATCGACCATACACCTGATCCTTTTGCAGATTCTACAGACCGTAAGTATACTCACCTGTTTTTTTTTTTCTGAAATATAGATTTAACTTCAATATGATGAAATATGGTACTTTTGTTAAATTCATCATATTTGCTATCATGGTCCTGGAGTTCTTAGGGGTTATGTGAATACTACTTGCATAAGTAAATATGTTACCATACTTTTTTTTATATAAAGTTGGATATATAAAAAGGACTTTTTTCTCCCCATAACCTTCCAGATGCAACAACACACACATACTCAAAAGTCTTCCACATCACAAAATACTCCGAGCTCATGCCTGGGGTCTTCATTCCGGAGCAGCCAGTGCATTTGAACATCAGTAATGTCCAACCCTCACACTCCCATATCAACGTCTTCAATAATCATGTGTAATTATTTTTGTTGTTACCATCTTTGATTTTATGTGTTTGTGTGTGTGTGTGTGTGTGTGTGTGTCTGTCTGAGATCTTATTGAAATGTGATAGTAAAATCATAATATTTTTCCTTTATTTTCAATATATATATATTCACACTAGATCATATTAAAGGCAGATGATATTACATAATGTTTTGCATAATTTTTTTTTCGCTCTCTCTCTTTCTTTCTTAATTTCTAGTCTTTGGCATGAATATTATGCCTGTTAATATATATCTTTGCTTTTCAGTTTAGTTATAGAGTTGGAACATGGAGATTTTAAGTGGTCTGTTCAGAGGAAGGTGAAGAATGTCACATCACTCAATAACATGCTCTTCCTTCTAAGGTTTGTACTTGGATTCATGTTTTTCTTTTGCATATTATAACCCTTGTGAGGTGTTGTTTTCAAGCTGTTTTTTTCTGGACTTCTGTGTTATTCTTTTTCATTCTTACTTTTAATTCTTTTTTTATGCTAGTTCATCTCTCCATTTTTGTATTTAATACTATTTAGAATCTCCAGATTTCTTTAATAGACAAATACTATATATGTATTTTTAATATGGGGAGAAGGTGTGTCTAAATTTGGCAGATTTTTAACATGTGCATTTGCATGTAATTTTCTCATAAATGCAGTGTGAAATATTTACTAAGTAACAGTCATGAGTGTTATTCCCTCTCTATTGCCCAGTAGATGGTTTTTAGTTTTTATTTACTTTTGTCTTGATCCTGACACATGTCTATTTTACTTCCATTATCAGATTGGTGGTCCTAATCACATTTTAAATACTGTTGAAAACAAATTATCTATTTATTTATTTACTCTTCATTGCATACCATTTTTGCCTGTAATTTTACTTATATTACTTTTTGAATCATTACAGAACGAAGCTAAAACTACCAGCTGCAACAAGAGAAGCAAGGCAGCGGAGATTGAGTATGCGCGTACAGATGAAGGAGGCAGATAGAGAGGGTGATGCTGTTGAGAGTGTTGGTACAATCAACAGAAAGAGATTACTCAAGTATGTGCTTTTGGAGTGGTTTGCATTAAGATGATTATTGCTTGATAAATTTTACTTCTTTATTCTTGCATTGTTTAAGATCATCATTGTAGAACAGTTTCTACAAATTACAGCTCAACCATGGTCTTTTAAACAAAATCAAATTTATAAATGCATGTGATTGCTGAAAGCATGCCTAAGCCCAATGCACACTTCATTTTCTGATTTGCTACACATGTACACACACACACACACACACACACACACACACACACACACACACACACACACACACACACACACACACACACACACACACACAAACACACACACACAAACACACACCACACACACACACACACACACACACACAACACACACACAAACACACACACACACACACACACACACACACACACACACACACACACACACACACACACACACACACACACCACACACACACACACACACACACACACACAACACACACACACACACACACACACACACACACACACACACACACACACACCTATACCCAATCCCTTGCATATAGTGATGCACCCATAGATATCATAGTAGTAAGCCCAAGTTTTCCTTTGCTTGATACTGTCAGTGCATTAGATGCCACATTTGACCTTGGCAACTTCTCACCTTTTGCCAGAGTACTAGCTTGAAGGTGTATGTCAAATGAAGCCCAAAACTATTTTATGTAAATAGAGATTTGAATAATAACACTATCTTAGTTCATTGTGAATTCTGTCATCCTTTCTTTGTGTACCTCAAAGTCCAAGGGATAAACCCACAGGTACTGGTAATTTTTCCCACACTAGCAATCAGACTCAATTTCAGGCTTACTTACAGTCTCCATTGTATTTACACATTCACAGTTAAACTTATGAACACTAGAATGCATTTGCACTGAGACATTTATATACACATTTACACTAAGATATGAAGCTACACATTCATGCACCTACATACATACGCTCACACAGACTCTATACTTATCTGTCAGCTGCAGCAAAGCCAACAATAGACTGAGTATGATTCAGGTATCCCCGACGGGCCCTTCAAACCATGGACAGCACTGCGCAGTCAGAGTTGGAAGTGTACCTCAAGAATCTGATGCACCACTCATTGTTCCGCAGCCACCAAGCAGTCCTTGAATTTTTTGAGGTAGTTATGCAAGTCTGTTCAGGGTCGCTCTCTGTTTAATGACACTGGAGCTGCACAGTGAGATGTCAAGTCACTTTTTGGTGTACTATACAAGTTTTATTACCGTAACTGTATGCATGGTATAGTTCATGCAACTATTTCAGAAATAGATATAGGTGTAAGGGACTGAGGGTGTATGAGAATTTGAATGATTGCAGCCTTAGTTAAAACTTTCTTAAAGAAATACATGTGATTAGTAAATTCATATTAATTAACAAGAGTTTAAAAGATTAAATATGATATTGATTAAGAAGTATTAAGTGTGACTGGCATACCAAAGAAAACTTGTGAAATGACCAAGTGAGTATGTGGATATTTTATGGAGTATTAATGCATATATAGATAATGCTCATATTCTTGCATGAAGTATCCATCTTTGATAAAAATGAACAAAACATTACTCAAGGAAATGATATGAGAATGTAATTTTTTTTTTCTTTACTCAAGGAAATGATATGAGAATGTAATTTTTTTTTCTTTTTATTTTGATCATGTAATATATCCCCGTAGCATGCAGAATAGTTGCTAAAAAGATAATTTTTAGCGACTATTATATTGGCTGTACTGAAATGAATATGTTTTGCTTACTGTGTGAACTCCCAAGTTTGCCACTGCCCTCTGTGTTTGCTGTTGTTCTTATGCCTTAATGAACATCTTTTCTGTGCAACCCTTTGGCCTGTTTTTCTCTTAGCTGCATATCGTTTTTTATTTTGAGATATGTAATTGTTTTAACCAGACAATCCTCTTACTTCTCCACCTCCTCTCTCTCCCTCTCTCCTCTCCTCTCCTCCTCCTCCTCCTCCTCCCTCCTCCTCCTCCTCCTCCTCCTCCTCCTCCTCCCTCCTCCTCCTCCTCCTCCTCTTCCTCTCTCCTCCTCCTCCTCCTCCCTCCTCCTCTCTCTTCCTCCTCCTCCTCCTCCTCCTCCTCCTCCTCTCCTCCTCCTCCTCCTCCTCCTCTCTCCTCCTTCCTCCTCCTCCTCCTCCTCCTCCTCCTCTCCTCTCCTCTCCTCTCTCTCTCCCTCCCTCCTCCTCCCTCCTCCTCCCTCCTCCTCCCTCCCTCCTCTCCCCCTCCCTGTCAACCTTGATTGCCATCCCTAAACTCCCAGAAAAGGAAATAAAGTAAAATTATGCAAATGATTCCTACAAATGTTATATTTGGAGTAGAATATTAATATGTTTATATTTTCTTACAAAGATATCCCCAGTGTCCTTCATTAGTGAACTTGGCCAGAAGATCAAGGAAGGATATGTTAAGAAGAGAATTGGGGGCTATAATGGAGGATGCTGTAGATGGTAAGTGTCATTTTTGTGTGCATCATGACCATGAGTGCAAGTTCTGTGGCTGGGGAATATCTGTGTTTGTGGATTTGTAAGTGTGATACCAATTTTCTAAAGCATTATTGATAATTAATAGATTTGTATATATTTTATCTGTTTGATTTTAATTCTTAGATTTATAATCTTCACTACATTATACTATATGAATATTTTCTTTACAGAAATAGAAAAATTAAATAGGAATACAGTTTCAAGAGCCATTTTAGGTCAGCAAAATAAGAAACTATTTTTTCTCCAAATCCATAATGATTCATGGATATTCATTGTTATATGTTGAGTTGAAAAACCCATTGACATTAATGATATTTTGTATGTACTGTAAGTTTTTCCCTTGTAATGAGACACTCATGTAATCATGAGTGTCTCATATGTACTAAAATAATAGAAGTGTAATTGCTTAGGTTGCATAAGTGTTAAACAGGATCTATTGTTGCAAATTATGCTGATGATCTCATATTTCCTTCAACATGAATCTATAATTGTTGGTAGTTGTGGTATCCACCATTGATTTGTGAGTCAGTTTAGAGATAGATAGCTCCTCAAGCATTTGGTCACCAAAATGCCAGTCTTCTGACCTCACGTAATTTCTGTATACCTTGATTTTTTAAATTTTCTTTTTTAATACTTAATATTATTGTTATTATTGTTGGGAACCACTGCTGCGGGTGAGGTTCCAGGTGAGCGTTTAATGGCAATAGCATAGTCTGAAAGAAAGATTGTTTCTGCTCTTACATTTAGTCATTGGTCACAAGTCATGAATACAACAGAATGCACTAGTCAGGGCCACATGACTATGGTATCTCAGCAAATACCTTTTCACATGACCAGTCTTGACCTCTCTGTGTGTCTCCCTCTTAGTTGATCTCTATCCTTTCTCTTATCTCTCTGTTTGAATCAGGGTGTGTTCTTACTTATAAACATCAGTGGGAGCATCACCTATTTGCTACAGTTACCACATATGATTGAAGGGTTTGAACATCAGGACCGACCTGCATTGACCTACTGAGGGGACTTGTCTAAGAGGCCTATCACTAATCCTAAAAGAAAGATCATGCAGTCTTGTGGCCTTCAGTCAGGTTTAACAGTCTTTACAAGAGATTATTACAATTATTATTATTGTCATTATTATTATTATTGTTATTATTATTATTAATATTATTATTATTATTATTATTATTATTATTATTATTATTATTATTATTATTATTATTATTATTATTGAGATTGCCATCATTACAATGCTATATGTAATACAGATAGAAATTAAAGATTAAAGTTCCTTGAAAATCAAGAAAATGGTTACACAGATGAGATTAGGCAGACTAGTAATTGGAGACTAAAGTGTGTTGAATCCGTCTATGTTTAAGGGGACCGTCCTGAGAGAG
>NW_020871005.1:37500-56796 GCF_003789085.1 Penaeus vannamei | reverse complement strand
GGGTAAGTCATTTTTTTCTTTCTAAAAATTCTGAAGATGACTAGCCGCTGAGAATACCTCCCGGAGCAGCGACGCGTGGACAGTTCTAGCTCGCGTGACAGGTACCAAGTCCAAAAAAGGCCGAGCTCCAGTTCACCGGCCGCTCCGTAATTCTCTCCGCCGCATAGCTGATTTATGTGATCTTGGTGGGATTAAGCATGCAAAAGGACTGTTGATTAATGTTATATTTCTGCCAGAGAGCAGGAAGCGAGCGAGAAATGGAGGGGGAGCGGAGACGAGGGAGGAAAGAGGGGGAGGACGAGGAGGGGGTGAGAGAGAGTGAGAGGGATGAGGAGAGATAGAGACGGGCGAAGAGGAAAGAGGGGAACAAAAGAGAATTGAGGAGAGAGAGAGAAGGAGAGAGAGATGAGAGAGAGAGACGAGAGGAAGAAGAGAGAGAGGTGAGGAGGCGGGAGGGGAGAGGATGAGGGGAAGGGACGAGAGAGGAGAGAAGAGAGAGAGAGAGGGGAGAGGAGAGGGAGAGGAAGAGAGGGAGAGAGAGCAGAGAGAGGAGAGGAGAGAGAGAGAGAGAGAGAGAGAGAGAGAGAGAGAGAGAGAGAGAGAGAGAGAGAGAGAGAGAGAAGAGAGAGAGAGAGGAGAGAGAGAAGAGAGAGAAGAAGGGAGAGGAGAAGAGAGAGAGAGAAGAGAGAGAAATGAAATGAAGAAAAGAGAGGGGGAAAAGAGAGAGAGAGAGAGGGCGAAAGAAACGAAGATAGAAAAAAAAATAAATGAAAAGAGAGATATAAGAAATGAAAAAAATGTAGCATCGATCTCGAAGTCTATACACCTTTCAAAAGTCGAATTGCAAGTAGATTTAAAAGTTAATGGTTAAAACAAATCAATGTTTTAGACACCAAAGGTCATGTAGAACTATGGTAAAGAATTGTAGCGAAAATGGTAAGAATGAATCAACAGTTAGGATAAAATACAAGTTAAAAGTCAAAGGACAATATGGTAGTGAAAAGGGTACAGACGAGTTAATGAACCGGTTTCTGAATTCCCTGGGGCGATGAGATGCAGTCACGTGACCCGCCGCAGAATCCTTCAAATGAATGAGTCTAGGATAATATGTGAGGGATAATTAGTATCGTTTCTTGTTCCTCCTTTTTATCCTTTTATGTTCTCTTTTTCTTTTTAATCTTATCTCAGTCTCATTCTCTCTCGTTTTTTTTCTTTTCTCTCTCTCTCTCTCTCTCTCTCTCTCTCTCTCTCTCTCTCTCTCTCTCTCTCTCTCTCTCTCTCTCTCTCTCTCTCTCTCCTCTCTCTCTCTCTCTCTCTCTCTCTCTCTCTCTCTCTCTCTCTCTCTCTCTCTCTCTCTCTCTCCCTCCCTCCTCTTAGTCTGTGTGCATGTATGTACGCGCACACACACACGCACACATATATATGTGTGTGTTTGTTATATAAACTATCTCTCTCTCTCTTTCACATCTTATATATTACTAGAGAGAGAGAGAGAGAGAGAAGAGAGAGAGAGAGAGAGAGAGAGAGAGAGAGAGAGAGAGAGAGAGAGAGAGAGAGAGAGAGAGCGTGTGTGTGAGTGAGTGTGAGAGAGCGAGCGAGCGAGAGCGAGAGCGCGTGTGTTGAAAAAGAAATGGATTAATTTTGCACCAGAACTTCTGCAAACGACTTTAATTCATCATGAAAATCCCTTTGATTACCAACCATTAACTAGTGGGTTTTGAAACATTTTTTTTCTTAAGCAACGGCGTAATCAAACCTTGTTTTTCATCAGGGGGAAAATTTGTTGCTAATCAGGATAAGTAAACGCGTATCTTACTTTTTTCCATCGTCCTACCTTTTTTCTTCTCATCTACGTCGTCTTCATTCAAGATATGTAAATATATATTTTCCTTTATCTTTTCTTTTCCCCCTCTTTGTTTCCACTGAATCTTTCCTATTTTATCTGTCTTTCTCTTTACTCGTTCTTATTTTTTTTATCTTTGTTGTTGTTGCTGTTGTTGTTAATGGTTCCACTGAATCTTCCTGTGACCTTCTACATCTAGAGTTGGTTTACATGCAAGTATTTATTATTAGGAGTGATCAATTGCTCCAAAAAATAACAGCTGACCTCGTGAACTTCATCTCTCATTGCTAATTCTTAAAAGGTCATGTTAGATTCATACGTCCTTGGTCATATTTTTGGGCTTTCTTCCTCTGTTTATTCATCTTTTTCTTCTTTTTTATGGGGTTCGTGTGTTCAGTGTTTTTTTTTCTTTCTATTTCCTATTTTCCTGTCTTCTGCTGTTCTCTCATCTTCTCTCTTCTCTCCTCTCTCTCTCTCTCTCTCTCTCTCTCTCTCTCTCTCTCTCTCTCTCTCTCTTCTCTCTCTCTCTCTCTCCTCTCTCCTCTCTCTGCTCTCTCTCCCTCCCTCTCTCTCTCCCTCTCTCCTCCCTCTCACCTCCCCCCACACCTCTCTCCTCTCTCTCCTCGTCTACTCTCTCTCCATCTTTCTCTCTCTCTCTCTCGTCTCTTCATCTCTCTCTCTCTTCTTCTCTCTTCTCTCTCTCTCTCTCTCTCTTTTTGTTTTTTTGTTTTTGTTTCTGTTTCTCTGTTTTTGATGCATATAATACACTAAGTGTGCCTGTGTAAATCAGCTCTATTGGCCATTCCCGATGTGAAAGTAAATATGCAGAGGATGTGGAATGTGTTAAGAAGAAGCCACGCAAAAGAAAACAGACAGACAGAGACAGAGACAGACAGACAGAGACAGGGGGGGGGGCAGAAAAATATACAAAAGGAAAGCCAGATAGATGGATAGATGACAGACGAAGTCGTAGTGCAGAGAAACAGAGTGACTGAGAGACAGACAGACAGACGAAGGCAGACAAACATATAGACAGAGAGAAATGAGAGAGAGAGAGAGAGAGTGCAACACATGCCTGCTTCGGCGTGTCCAATTTGGAAGGAAAATGACATCCAACCATACTTCCAAATTTAAAAAAAGCAACTTATTACTGCCATTGTGTTCCAGGTCGTGGAGGTGCAACGAAGGGTGCGCGGATGGTTAGCCAGGAAAAGGGTTAGGAGACTAAAGCAGGTAAGGGATTTTTTCTTCTTTTTTTGTATTATGCTTAAAAAAAAGTTTAAGTGTTTTTCACGTGTAGTGTCCTTAACGAAGCTGAAGATGATTTATCGATCGTGTCCAACGAAAGTATTTTCCTGTTAGATATGATCTGGCATGACTGATCCCAGTGTTGGATATGAAATAATTTGCTTCGTAGTGCGTGACGGAACATGCAACAAGGGTTATTTTAATGAAAGTGAAAGCAATGGTAAATTGATTAAAAAAAAATCTATACATCAAAGGTAATATAGCACTATGGTAAATTAATGAGAAAGGTGCTTAAAAGTTTTTTATGAGAACAAAATGTGTTAGATTTCATAGGTCATACAGCACTATAAGATAGTTTATTAGTGAAAAGAGCAAAATGAGGGGCAGTTAAATGGGTAGGATAAGGATTGATAGATGACGAAAGAGCAACAAGGAATATATGTCCAGACTTCTGGTTGATTATATATCCTACCGAAAAGGGAAGAGGATAACCACCGATTACCAATAATCGAGTCATATTGCTCTCACTTGCATGTTGGTCCGTTTTCTATGCCTAGGATGGTAAAAGATGTGATAGGGGACACTTTTAAAATATTGTGATTTCTGTATTATAGTGGTGATTTGACCTATTGAAATGTTGCTAAACTATGGCGTCAAGTGATTTATTGTGGATGTTAGGTATTGTTAATTGTGAATACCGATTTTTATAACTGAGCCACGAGAAAGCGTGTACTCTAAATTATATTAAGGAATTACCCCAAATTTGAAAAACGGAAATGTTTAACATGGCAATGACATTGAAAATATAATCAATAACAGATACGTAGCAGTATCAAATATATATATATATTTTAACCAAGGAACGCCGGCAGCTTGAGAAGTCCACAAGTGAATCCACTTCGGTGTCTCCGCATCAGGTGGACTCGGCCAACAGCGTTAGTGATAACTCCGTTTCTACTTCTTCCAGCCACAAGGTAAGGCTGTACATAACACTAATGCCCCAGTTTTCTAAATATATCCATTTACCTATGTTAAAGAAATATATATGGTTATCCTCATCTTTTTGACGACGATTCATGAACGCCGACTTGCCCGCAGCGGTGGCGCGGCGCGGTGCCCATGGCGGAGCTCTACTCCCGCCTGGAGGGCTGGCGGCGGCGGCAGGTGGCTCAGATAACGGCCACGCTCACGGGGCAGGACAGGAGGCGGGCGCTGGTGGCTCTCCTCGACAAAGAGACGGAGTTGCTGAGGTCCTTGGAGGCTCATCGCGCCGTCCGCTCGGCCAGGAGAAGGAACGCGGCCATCGCACTCTTCCTTCAGGAGGTAGGTCTTGGTGGACGAGGAAGGAGGGGACTGGACTCTGGGTTTCAAGCTTTTTCTAGGAGGTGGACTTGGGTGGATGAGAGCGGGGGCGGCCTGGATTCTTGGGGGCCGGGGTCTCCGCGGGTCTCGAAAGAACGTGGTATGCGTTTTTTATCCTTCAGAAGGTAGGATACTGAAGAATGACGAAGCACACTCCAGGGTTGATGAAAATGTCAGGAAACACATTCTGTGAACAGTGGATTTCTTTTCCTATCAGGCAGGCTATTGGTAGACAGGGATGGAGGCGAGACTGTTCATTGTGTCGCTTGGGAAATCTGTTCTAGAATTTGCGGTTTTTGTAATATTATTATTTATGATCCTTATCATTACTGTTATTCCCATCATCAACATCACTTTCACCATCACCTACCATTATTAGGTTCATCATAATTCCCAAACATCCATAACATCCTCATCCTCACGAACCGTCACTATTATCACCACCATTATCGTCAGTCTCCTCACCACCTGGATCGTCCCATGACCCGTCCTCCCCCCCCTCCTCAGGTGTCCCGAGCGCAGGTGTGGAAGGTGGGAAGCCATGCGGCCGGAGTGGAGGTTGAGACTCCGGAGACAGAGCCTGTGAGGACTCTGGCCTCCCTCGCCTCCGCCCTCCAGAAGGATGCGTCGACGGAGGTCAGAGGTCAACAGTTCAACTCCGTCTTCAGCACCGTAAGTAGTATTAGTCACTCAAGCAACCGTTTCAGACGCGGTACCGAGTATGAATTTTTCATGTGATTTTGAGTATTTTTTTTTTTTTGGCGAGGTTAAAAATGTTTTTAAGAGAAATATATTTTTACCTGCAAATATTTTTATCGAGTAATTTCTTATTCAGAATAAATATCTTTTCCAGAGAAAATATTATTTAAGAGTAAATATATGTCTTTAAAAACAGATATTTCTTTTCAGTAGTGAATATCAATCTCAAGTAAATACCTCTTAAGTAAATACCTATTAATACCGTTTTCAAGAGCATCTTTTTTGTATAAATTCCCCTTTCGGAGTAAAAATCTTCATTCAAATAGTAAATACCCCGTGCAGGTGGAGCGCTTCCGTCCCTCCCACGGCGACCCCGACGAGACTTCCCGGACGGCGCGAGAGCTGGGGGCGCTGGCGAGACGAGGCCTGCATCTCCTGGCCAGGGGAACCACCGACTCCAGGCTCAGGGGACTTCGCAAGAGGCTTCACAGTCTCATTATCACTTATCTTCAACAGGTTGTGTATTGTTCTCTGGAGATTCTCCATTTGTTTTCGTTTTTGAGGAGTTCGTATTTTTCTGTTCGTATTTTTTACATTGTCTATTTCGTTTGGGAGTAGGTTTGTAATGTATAAGTAATAGGCATATTTTCTATGTATTATCTTTCATTTCAGTGTCTTTTTAGTTTGTTTTGTACATTCTATCTACTTGATTAACCTCATCATAATCCTTACGTATTTCATATTTTGCTTACTCAGAACCTTTCATCTTTATTGTTATCCAATGTTTGCCCAAGATCTTGTTTATATATTTTAATACAAACCTACTCAGTAACTGGGAAGGTTAATGAAATACATAACATTCTTGCGTCTTTTGCATTGCAGGTTCAGACGAGATCATCAGTGCCAATGCAACCCCGACTAGTAAGAGCTGCAGGTGGAAAACCACTTCTTGTTCCCACGACGAGCACATAACAAGTGAAAGCCATAACAGTAAAATTGACATGACAGTGAAAACCACACGACAGTAAAATCCACACAACGATGTAATCAACATGGTGAAAACCGTGAAATCCCTATGGCAGTGGAATCACCTCAGTTTGATTCATGGATAACGGCTGGGATAAAACACAGCATATATATTTGCTGGAGAAAAGTTGCCCTGGTTGGTTATATTTTCCTTGCAGGACAATATCCCACAAGGCCTTACCTGTGGGAATATCTTTTTATCTACAGAAAATATTTGCAATCTGTTAAAAACCTCCTTTAATTTCTGTTCATATCTTTTTAACAGATGTAATAATGTTTAAAAAAAGGAGATACTTAAGTTTCTAATTGCTTATGAAGAATGCATTTAGACAATGGTTTTAAATAATTCACTTCATTATATTCTCATCTCTAATCACGTTATAAGATATAGGATCATATTCTGAAACTTACCATATTCATAAGCATTCCATGATATAATGTTCTTAGATTTCCATTGTATTTTATCATCTGATATTCACCCATCTGTAGTGCCAATGTATGTCATGGGTTTTACTACTGATATGCAATTCATATGAAATGGGAATTGCTTACGTTTTGACTTGTACTCTTTACAGCAAAAGCACAACAAAATCACAACTTTATATCCTCCAAGCGTCTTTCTAATAAAGAGGAGAAAACAATCATTACCGTTTTTACTACGGTATGGTAATGGGTTCAACAATTAACAATAAAAAGGAGACAGGCTAATCACAATAGCAAGACAATATCAAATCTAAGTCTCCCAGTAACATTTACATATTCCTCAGGTGGTTTGGTGCAAGTTTACCCCACAGAATACCTATCCATAATGCTAAGTGAAAGAGATGGGTAGGCATCAGCACAAACTGTACTTAGGAGTTATGCTTGCGATATAATCACTAAAATTTCTCCTTAAGAGTACAAAAGAAAAGCAGGAAATGTTTGCCAATACTTCATTGCATGTCTACAGCAGTACTATTTTTATAATTATGAAGATGATAAGCTCCATAGTATTATAAGGACTATTTTTATTAGCTAATATTAATAATACAGACTTTTCTTCTTTGTGAGCATTATTATGCTTCTTAGAACTACACCATATGCATATAAAATATGTAAAACCTGTTCTTGTTATTTCATTATCAACTTTCTACAATTGCCATTATCAGAATTTAAGATGCACGAGATTTTTTCCTACTGATCACGTTATATAGACCACATACCGAAAATGACTGGAAAAGTATATTAATGGGAAGTTAATGGTCAATGGTTAAAAAGCAAAATAAATGTGGTAGACATCTAAGGTCATATAGCACTATAGGAGAGTATATTAAAGGAGGGGTGAAGGGTGATAGTTGCTATGCGTCAACTGTCTAGAGTGATCCTGAAAGGTTAAAGATGGGTAAAAAAGTTACTGTGTGAATGGGCTATGGTGAGTTTAGGTAAGCGAATTACATGTGTTTCACGTGTGTATCCAGGAGGGAGTGGAAATGATAAAAGGGATGGAGGGAGGGAGAATGTACGTGTAATTGGAGTTGAGGTGTTAGGTTGTGTTGGGAGGGAGTAGGAGGAAGTGGTGTAGGGGGAATATGAGGAGGAGGAGGAGGGAGTAGGAGGAAGTGGTGTAAGGGGAATATGAGGAGGAGGAGGATGGGTGTTGGGAGGATGTATAGCGGCAGTGGGCGGAATTGAGGGGGTTAGGTTGTGTTGAGAGGGAGTAGGTGGGAGGGGTGTAGGGGGAATATGAGCAGGAGGGGGATGAATATCGGCAGTCACTTCGAGTGTGGAGGGAGCATTAGTTGTGGAATTTTGTCTCATAAGCATATAGATTTGAATATCTTCCCTAGTTTATGCAGCGGAGTTGGTTGGAGAGTTTTGTGTGACAAAGGTTTTTTATGGGGGGGGGGAGAGGAGACTGGTGTCTGAGGAATAAATGGAAAGGTAGGTGGAGGGGAGTGTGGGGTAGGCGAAGTGGGGGAATGTTTAGCCTGTCTGCTGCGGGTAGTACGGGGAGGGATAGGGGCTGTAGTTGAGATTGGAGTGTCTGGATTTAGAGTGGCGTACGAATTTGACTGGGGGAGGTAGAATGTAGAAGTGGAAGTGGGGAAGTAAGTAGGTATAGGGGAGGGTGTAGGAACATCTTGGGGAGGAGGGGGAGGGGCAGAGCGAGAGACATTACTAGAGTAATGAGAAACCTTGTCGGTGTGCTCAGACTCAAACTTGTAAGTGGGACGGCCTCTATAAAATACATTATGGGGGCCGCCGCAGTTAGCACATGTGCGTGTTTGTGCAGGGCAGTTGGGCACATAGGGGGTATCGGTCTGTGGCGCGGCAGTGTTTGGCAGGATGTCCAAATCGCCAATAGTTTTGACACTGATGGGGAAGAGGTTGGTATGGTCGAACAGGGAGGGATTGTCGTCTAATGTAGATACGAACGGGAAGGTCATGTGTACTGAAAGTAATTTTGGCAATGTTGGTGTGTTTCTTTCGCTGACCTCTAGGAGGAATAGAGTAGCAATGCAATGATTTCACGTCTTGGTCTTTGAGGCAGCCGAGTAAGTCTTCTCCACAATGACCTATCTTTGGTATCGACTAGGCAGTCTGCTGGGGAGATAGAGACTTCCGGTACAAGTATTAAGAGTTGGATTAGGTTCTGCAGGTATGGGGTTGCTAAAGAGATTAGTTAGCTTTGATTTGACTATAGCTTCAGTTTCAGATGTAACTATAACGAGACGGAAACGATCGGGTCAGGTACGGAGGGGAACTCTACCCACTTGCTCTTGGAGACATTGTTGAAAGAGAAGGGTGTTGTCTGAGTAAGGAGCTGTAGGGGGGATCACGAAAATTTGGTCCCATTTGGCTGGGCTAGAGTATTTAAGATTTTGGTAGAGTTGTGGGTGGTAGACGTACGGGGACGTGTGGAAGAGGGAGTATTGTTGAGGGGGATAGTATTACGGAGAGATGGAGAATAAGGTTGTAAGGTAGTAATAAGGGAAGATGAGATGATTGGTGAAGAAGGCTGTGGGGGTAGAGTTGATGAAGTTGAAGTTGGGGGAGTAGGAGTCTCGCCTTGGGTGGATAATGCACTAGGAGGCATTGGGGAGTACGTAGTTGTTGTTGTGTTCAGAGTCGTCAAAGGAGAGCCGGGAGAGTTTGAATCGGTAGGGCTATATGATGAAGGGACAGGCCTCATTGCCTCTAATATGCGCATTACTTCTTCATTACTAGCCATGGGAAGCATTGGCTATGTTGGGGAAATAAACAGTCCACCCCTCAGGGTCCCCTTTAGGAGCACTGGCTAAACAACAAAACGGGAATACCGTGCCCATGGTTCCCTCAGGCCATTCAGGACTGGCTCAAAGTCAGCCTCTCATCCTTTCAGCACGGCTCTTACACCTTAGGAAGTAGATAGTAGAAGGGGTTGGAGAAGGGACTGACACAAAAGAGCTGGAGGGAGAAAAGACCATGCAAAATTAGTCGAATCGAGGGCTGAGACCCTAGGCAGGGGAGATCCCTGCACTGGGTCTCCGTCTCCGTCTCCTAAGCCCCTCCCTCCCCCTATGACAACAATGGGCAAGGGATTGCAGGGGAATGTGAAGTTAGACACAGCAGGAGTGACCTATTAGTCAACCTGTATATGTGGTACACACACTGTATGCACAGAAGCAACATGTAAAGGAATTAAATACTAATAAGTCTTTGTGAAAGTAGTAATTTTTTATTCATATTTTCAGACTTAAATTAACAATTGGGTAAAGCTCTGCACTTTGGTTACAAATACCTCACAAAAATCCAAAAGCTTAGCTCTGCAAATTTTGTAAAAAGCAACAACAAAAAATACAAACCACTAGCACAATTGCAAAATGACAACCAAAACAGATTTAGGTTGAAATTAAAGTGTACTTCTTTTCATAAGGACTCCAAAAATATATCTTTTCCACAACTTACCATTAATCATTCAGTACATTTACTGAATTTTGTGTTTCATGTCCATTATTTTAGTAATAAAATTATCTGATTTCTTATAATTACACACAATATTTCAGCCAATAATTACAAAATAAATAAATACAAAAACTTAACACTATGAAAATACTAATCATGTCTTTCTAATCAAGTCAAATTGTCTTTTAAATTTTCTTGATAAACAACCATCAAGTACAAATCAGTTTCCACTTTAGAGATCAAAGTTACAACATAAATTTCACATGTTAATAATACAACTGAATATTTACTTTCTTAACTTTGCATGGAGGAGTAAACATCTATAAACACATGCAACATTAGTATATATTCCCCTGCCTTATTAATAACAGATCTTTACTTCTCACATCTTCAATAATTACATAATTGATTTAAGTTTTTCATTAATAACATTGGGGTCGAGAATGCACAACTCACTTTTCACCAAGATATATGGGGGGGGGGGGGGTCTGAGTCCAAACACATGTGATAATTTTCATTTAGACTTGAAATATAAACCATACATCATCTTTGTAATACATTTTCAGACTTTTGTTATTTTTCTTTCGAAACCTCTCTAAAAATTAGTGTAATATATTCTCTGTTCAGATCTAATTTCCCTTTACACACTAAACAAAAATATAACACTAACTATAACAAAGTGATTACTTTATTTCAGTGTTGCAAAGAACCAAATTTTATATCTAAACACAAAATACGTATTGCTCTGAAGTTAACAACATCCATTTATTTCATCACATAATAGTACCTTTTTTGTTACTATGACTTTCTTTTATCAACAACTTTTCAAGCAATATCCATCCGATCTTGCATTTCTCATTTAACCAGTCTGAATAACAAAAGACAATGAATTCACGGAAATAAAAAGGTTTCAAACTCAGCTATTTAAAAAAAAAAAATGTGTTGAATGTTTCCAAACTCAAGAGATTCCTTCCTTTGTCCATTAGGATATTTCTAGCCTAAAATAATAAGCATGCCTGTATCAACATACCCACAGATAAGTAGATTCACATTTCATTTCTAAGGAAATAATTTATACATGAAAGATAATTTATATAAAATGAAGCATTAAATACCACAAGAAAAGACCATATTCTATTTTAAGAATATGAACAAAACTGAATAAAGGAGACTAATAGATCTACTTTCAGCTTAATATTTGACATTTGTGATGTGTGACCTGATGTCAGCAGAACAAAATGGCATGCAGTTACACTAACCATAGTTGGATTATGTGATTATACTTAACTATCGTTAAAGCCAAATATAGATTAATGTTTTACTTACACATAGGAACCGGAACACGACTCTCCCTATTTCACCTTTCTTCCACACCATAGCAATATTAAAGGTTCAAGTGACTGAGAAAAAATTTACCCAGAGGATACACAAATTTAAATGGTTGATATAAAGCAATTTCACTGGTAGACTTTGTGTATCAAAACTGAATCCTTAACTAGTGGTCACATTTATCCTTCACAAACTTTAAAAACTAACAAAATAACAAATTCTCTATATCCTATATATTTTTTTTAAGTTAAAAATTCAACTCTTATTTCAACACAAGAAATTACTACTAATACATCCATACAAGACAATCATTATCACCAAATATTAAGTAAACTTGACAGTAAAGGATATATGACCACATTTTTAGGCACACAGATCATAGTTACCTTTGTGTTAATACCATGGAAAAAAAGAAATGACTAGTGGACTAGCACTAAAACTACAGTTCTAATAATCGTTGTACCTTTGATAGCACGTATCAGAAAAAAAACATATACAATTTATCCCAATGATTAACTGCAAACCAACATGATTCCAATAAAAAGAAAAGGGATGCGAGAAAGAAAATGGTCACTCTATCTTTGACTCGCACTCCAAAAATATGTGTTCAGTTTCAACATTCATCAATGACATGGAATCTCACTTAAAAAAAAAAAAAAAAATTATATCTCCAATATCCACCTATTTTAAGAATTTGAAAGGGAAACACAGCAACACAGGGTCATTCCGTATGCAATGGGAGGTAAACACTGAACACAAATCAACATACAAACATTCAAATTTAATAGTACAAACTTTGAGCACTTTTGAGGTACCTTCAAGGCTTGAAAGCTGCGAGCATGTGTATTTTCTGTTTCATCTTTTCTCTCTCTATGTCAGTCAACAATAAAGGATCATAATACTTTTTACCAGACAAATCAAGCTGAGCTTTTTGGTCTGACTTCAGTCTGCACAACATGAATTCAATGATCTTTATATATAATAAATCTGTTCATTTGATAATTCTTACTACATCTTTTGAGTATTAGATTTTATCACAATCAGATAAAACATAATATGAATAAAAGTAAAAAATATATCACCAACCAAATGTATTGCTGCGAATTTTAAAGTGTGCTAAAATACAACCAAGAAAAAAAACTCATGATATTAAAGTCACAAAATTTTCCTAATTTTGTTGAATTTAAATAACATAAAAGAAGAGATGATAATGAAAACTGTTAATCAGATTATACTTACAATGATAGCATAGGTAATAATGATAACAATGTTACATGAAAAAAATGATAAGCATGATAAAATTTATCATCAACACACCAAAAAAGATAAAACATCAAACATAATACTGTCATGATAGTAAAAAATAATAACAACTAAGCACATAACTATATAAATGTAATGACAATGGTTATGACATTTAAAGTTTTGTCACCAACACAGCTGCAATCAAATAACAAGAGTTAACAGCTGCAGAAGCAAAAACAGCAGTAATTATTGCAATCACTTCACTTTCTAAAGAGTAAAATGTTTGTGCTACTTGAGCTATACTGCAATAAGACACACTTCCCTTTTAGGGGTGTACATCACAACAAGGTAAATGACACAACCTGCAGCATAATGAAAATAGTCAATCCCTTCCATATGACAAACTACCTTTCAAAACCCAACACAAACATGTTTTTTTTTTGTGCTGAAAGTGAAACTGGAGAGAAATCTGCTACTATACTGATTCTGGCACTTGAGTCGAAGGCAACACACACCAAATGAATCATCTTGCTACCTTTATCCACCTGAACAAAATATTTCGTACTCTCATTACTAGACACCGAATAAATGGCCCAGCTGTTTTATACAGGACATATCTTAGAAGGTAATGAGCTTTGTACAAAACTGTAGAAAAATATTGCTTCTTTCAAAGACCCAACAATCAAAAAGGATGATGAAACAGTCAAAGCACAGGACTGGAGTATCCACACTCCAACCTACAGCCCAAAAAATGAGCCATTAATGTTTTTTCTACAATGTATCAAGCACAAAAAGACAGATGGGTCAGTTAGTAGATACATCTTATAGTTGAAAATCTAAGATCACTGTCCATTTATTCATATTTTCAATACTCAATAAGAGAATGTATATTTTCCTTATTATTTTCTTCGAATAAAACTTTCTCTTCTGAAGTAGATTTTCATGACTGCTCTTGAAATTCTACATACTTTCGCTTTCTATTACAACCTACTGTTTCCTAACTACAACCTTCAGGGAAATTTAGTGAATTTTTAACACTGATGATTATAATGAATTCCCATATAAGAGTGTATTACACTTATTCATAAATAATTATTTGTATACTGTGTTTAATATCATAGCACACTGAAAAAACTTGTATGTTCTAAAGAATATTGTGGTATAGACTATCTAAAATTCACTATATAATCCATTACATAAATTTTGAGGTAACAGTAAGGTGTACTAAGGCAAGCTGAAGATCAATTACCTGAAATCTATATGTATATATATATATATACTTTATCAAGCCCTTTCATAACCTGAAGTTTCAAGACCTAACCAGCTAAAGAGTCTATATTCTGAAACAGATTCCTCACTTAACCACAGTGTAAACTTGATGATCTTCAAGCCAGCCAGTGAGGCAGTAAGTTATCTCTACAAGTTGTACTCTTTTGTGTCACATGGTTAAGCAGACTGCAATGCTTTCTGTAAACAAGTCCCTCAGCATATTATTTTTTTATTGTTTACTTTTTTTCTTGAGGCAGAAGCCAGAACTGTTTTTTCATTACTACAATCAAAAGATGCTACCAGACTATACAAAGTCGAAGTCCTCAACATACATCTGCCTCATTTCAAAAGGGGGGATAATAACAACAGCAGACGGCTCAAAAATGTCCTTCCAGCAACAATCAAATGATATAAAAGGCCAGCAGACTGAACACTTACATACTAATGGCAGGTATCCATAAACATGTTAGTTGCAGAAAGAGCAGGATTACATATGGCTTTTTACGAAGTATGTATTGACCATATATATATATAGAATGCTTTCTTTTTTTATCACTTTATCATCCTACATACATGATCTATCATCATCAACAGTTGTAAACATTTGAACCATTTACAAAAATGACATGCCATTTGATGGGCAAAAAATGTACCAACTTCTATAGATGTACACACTAAGCCCACTATTTACAGAAGCCACACCTTTGATGTTAGGCTAATCTACAATTTGTTTGAGAAGAGAAGGCAGCAACAAAGTCGCAGCACCTGGATTTTTTTGTGCGTCACATTTCCAAATAAGAGCACCTATCTACCACTTCAACATTTAGATGATCTCTGTCTGGTCATCCAGCTTACAGCTTACTGCAAAACAGACATAAAAAGGAGATGTATATTCTGATTCTCTTCCTTCTGAGATGTTCCTTAAAAAGTATTCCAAACCACTGGCACAATAGCTGTAATTGTATTCAAAATCAAGATATTCCTTTGTATATTTCACATTTTTTGTCATGATTACTCAACTTTGCAGAAAACAAGAAAAAATAAGACCATAACTATGCACAATATAATAAACTTAGGATGTTGATACATAATACTTTTATGAACTTTAGTTGAACTAAAATCATAAGAATGCAATGAGCACTTTCAATACAAAACAAAGCACAGCTTAATATACACTCAGCCATAATATTATTTGAAGTGATGAAGCTACCAACATTCCATGCTTTCATTTTGTTTTAGAATACAAATATTTGCATATTTCCTAATATAACTAAATACACTGAACATTTAAATGCTTAGTTTAAACTTAAGCATGTATCAACAAGCACTAGTTAAGACTTGGATTTAGAAAAACAACCAACTTACTATGGAAGCCTCTGACTATACAAGAAGTCTCTCCTCATTCAACACACAACTTTCCACAACTACTTACATCCTGTTAACTACAGGAGGATTTAAGGCATGCACAAGTACATGTCACTAAACACTGCCACATTTCCTACTTGGACTTTCTTTTCTGTCCAATATCAAAAAGCACAATCAGTGCAAGGTGGCAAAAATAAAGTAACATTCAAGCCTTTTTTTCTTTTCTCTTCTTCCTTTGCATACCTCAATACAAAACATTCAGACATGGGGTGCACCTCAGGATTTGAGCAATGAGATACACTGAACCTGTGGGGTGGTACTTCCATCTACCTACAGCAGCTACAGTCCAAACATCACAGAGGATGTAGGACGTGGCCAAAGGGCATGAGCAGTGCACTACTGCTTCGTGCTAAATTGATGCACCTTATTTACCCTGGTGAGATGTGCATCTAATGTAGCATGGATGGTAGCCACTGTGGTCTCCTGCTCGCTTACATTGAAGGTCCCCTGGCGAACCAGGCTCTGAGAACGTTTAGAGGAACCCCTTGATGATTCTTCTCCATCTGGCGCTTCTCTTGTGCTTCTGCCCCTTCGTCTAGATGACACACTTGGGCTACTGTCACTTGATGGCTGGGGAAGAAAAGTTTATGAGATTTTCTCACAGTATTTGCTTTAAATCTGAAAAAGAAAAAGAAGAAAAAAAGTCTTTAAGCTTACATTTAAGGGAGTGTATCTCCTCTACAACCCCAGCCAGAGCCAAACAAATGCACACAAGTTTAGTACACACATGTTAAAATAGGCCTGACTGTATATCTTGTTGTGAGGGACAGTCTACCATGATGTGATAGGATATCACTTGGTCATGAATGGATTAATGACATGGAATATTCTACCAAACGATTATCCAAAAAGCAATCTATATCAGTCCAATCCAAGTCCCCTAAAATTTCCAAAGTATGAACACTTCTCTTAAAAGATTTTCATTGCTGCTCATTACCATACCTGTCCTTCTCCAACCAGAAGCGGTTCCTGACTCAGAAGCTCATTCACTTCGCGCTGTCGGCTCAGGTGAGATGACAGAAGGGACTGAAGCAGTTCTAGGTTCTCGATAATCTGGTTTAATATGTAAAATATTGAGTTAAAAGGCAAAAAGATAAGAATGTTGTGCAAGTGCTTACTTCATCCACAGCCATAGTCATGACCTGCCAGGATGAGTAATGTACAAGTGCAACCAAAATAAAGTGCAGAATTATAGTAACAAAGACACTATGTATCATATTTAGTGTCATATACATATACACATACATGCATGCACATATATAAACAATGTATAAAATAATAATAAAACTGTAAATCAACCCTATTCATTGTCTAAAAATATCCTTTCTATATCATAATACCATCAATAGAACATTCCCAGTGCAACCTAATAAGCTGTTTATCCATACTGTTCTTCACTATCAAACATATCATATTAACCCATGGGATCTGGATGCTTCACTGCCATCACATGGCCCAAAATACAGGCATTAAGCTGAATTGATCAACCACTCTGATAGGTACACGGCTTATAGACTGGGTGCACTCAAACAGGTGTGTAGTGACAAGACTCTATGCCTCCCCTTTGTAATGCTATTTTCTCTTTTTCTGCATCATCATTTTACGCTTTTTTGCAATTTCGCTTTATCCAGATGTTTTTCTAGCATAGACTCCATATCACCTCTTAGTGAAAGAATGATAACAATAAGTAACATTTTTCAATGTCTTTTTTTATATATTTTTTATGATATTTAATTTTCTGTAATACAACCTGTGTCACCAGTCATGGCATGCAGGAACAGGATCCTGAGCACTGATATAGTGTCCTCCCTAGAGGCAGTGCTCTTCCAGTCATAACTCACAGACAGTCCATTCCACACTTGGCTATCAATAGCACTAATGCAAAAGCCCTTTCATAAATGCCAAATGAGTCCAATCACCCTCTCGTGCACTCAAGGCAAGTCTTTCCTGTCATTCAGGCCTTAAGCAAAAATGCTCATGAACTTCTTCTACAACGGCATGTTCACATCACCTGCCCTTCAAGCCATTTTTTTTTATGACGTCATGGTCAAATCATCCAGTTCGTAAGTGTTAACATCAGACCACTTCACACTAACCACATCTGCAGACTCACAAATGGCAACAAAAATTCAAACAGCAATCTCCTGTTTTCTCAAAAGCCCCTTTGAATGAGAAGCAATACTCCTTCAAGCACTGCCAACAGAGATAACAAGCAAAATAAAGGGACAGAAATTGATTTGACAAACAGATGGAGACTAACAAGAGTGAACACCTTAGAGATGCAATAAAATATTCATACAGAAAAATAAGAGGTTGTTGACCAAAGGGGCATATAAAGGGGATGCTATTAAAATGTGCTCAGATTAGGAGGTTACTAAAATCAAACAATATCTCAAATCAAATTCAGTTCTTACTGGTGATAGGTGTCTGTTCAAACTGCACATTTACATAAATATCTAGCAAATCAATCCATACCATGAGAATTGGAAACTCTGTGTTGCATCAAAAATCATGCCCACTTTAGTTTATGTGCACTACACTGAAGTGAATTTTAGTCTCTCAAAGTTATAAAAAAAATCACACATACAATTTACTATTCTTGTATGTAAAAACTGTAGTAATATTCTTTCAAAATTCAAGTTTTAAATACCTAAACAAACTGGACACCCTCTTGTTTGAGTGATAAAACCTATAAGTAAAAAAAAAAAAGAAAAAAAAAATCATAATAAAAACTACAGCAGCCTGATTCCTAGTAGGGAAATAATAGAAAGGGTGAGAAATAAAATGTGCAGCTACATGTACAAAAACACTATAACTACAAATGTAAATTCTAATTTACATTTACTAACAAAAAAAAAGCTCTTTATACCTCATATTGCTGACACTGTTCCACTATTATATAGAATGACTAAATAACAACTTTGAATATAATATTCTTTCGTCACTTATGGTGCAAGTTCTATTATTTGCTGTAAGATTCCAATATGTTTTTGAAGTTTTCATGCATAACTATTGGTCTTTATCTTCATCTCGTAAGAAGTGTGTGAAAACCACATCTATGTGTATGGTGTGCCATTCAACATTCCCTCTTTCAATTGATTAAATTATCTATTTATTTCAAGAGAGAAACGTTACATTATGCATTTCTCTTAATCACATGAAACACTATAGATATAAGAGCATAGTGCTGAACATGAAAGTAAAACTTCATTCAGTAATAAAGCTTTATAATCAGACACAAATATTACCATGTCTCCTATGGACAAAATAAACCATGAATTTAGAATGCTAAATAAAGTTTTATCTATTTTTCAAATGCAAAAATTTCCAACAAGTCTACAAAAGCTTTTCATTTACAAGAAAAAGGAAATGATAAGTAAGAAAAGAGAGAGGAAGAGAACAATATCCCATTCTCTATCAAGCAGTACCATCACGGGCTCTCCACAATCATAAGTGTACAGCTTTATTCTGCGTCCTAAGTGACCTTCCAGTACGGCAAACAGGAACTCCACCATATCTATGTCTTGCTCAATCCTTGGCTGCATGAGGAGGAAATGAAACAAATACAGCACGGTGAGTACCGGCATCATCAGAAGCTGTTTAGAACTTTTTGGATTCACAGAAGATGTTAAGACAGGATAAAAGAAAAATTGACTGATCAAAAAGTGTCGGAATCTATTTCCAAAGTATCATAAATGCACAATAAGCCTTCTCCTACATCATAATCATTCACAAGCTACAAGCAAAGCAAATTTTCAATATGGATATACCCTAATCTCTTGCCAGTCCCTTGCAACTGCAAGAGCCTGCGAGCGATGAAAGTGGGACCCAAGAAGACTTCTAAGGTCATCCAGGGAGACATCCTGCTGCTGTGTGCAAAGACCATATTGATTCTTTTAGTCTTCTACAAGCTTATTCTCTATTTT
>NW_020871005.1:17500-30000 GCF_003789085.1 Penaeus vannamei | reverse complement strand
ACTTTCTTCCCTCTTTTTTGCTGGTGATTTGATTGGGCTGCTGGTTTTGCTGGGTAGGGGGACTTTTGAGGGTGAGCGATTAGCAGAGTTTACTTTGGAGGGGGAGGATTTGACCGAGGAGGATGGGGTACTTGTTCTAGAGGAGGCACGTGAGGTGGGCACTTTCGAGGGTGAGGTCAATCCTGACTGCTTGTGCTGAGGGGATGTTTTGGTCGCAGGTTTCTGCTGAGGTGATGCAGTTCCTGCAGTCTTGCGAGGTGAACTCAGTGGGGTGGGAGTCTTTGAGGCTGATATGGAGTTTGCACGGCTAGCTGCAGAAGTGTGTTTGGGTGAAGCATAAGGGCTGGCTTTGGGAGAGGAACTTGCTGATGATACTGTTGTCCTCCTGCTACCACTGCTCGGTCTCGCATTGCCAGCAGAGTTCTGCAAACTGCTTGGTGTAACCTTTGATGGAGACGAAGTACTTGAGGTCTGTCTGGAAGATGGTTTGGTAACAGTAGGCTTCTTTGTGGTCTGTGGAGTGGGTGTTTTTCGGCTTTTGCTCTGAGGAGGTATTTCTCGTGGTTCGCTGGATGACTTAGATGACCTCTGTGTTCGTGTGCTTGCCGGCGGGGGTCGAGCACTTGACGTGCGAGGACGACGTGTTGGAGTGTTTGCCTCACTGCTTGACCCTGACCTTGAAGCTATGGATTAAAAGATTGCATAAATTTAGAGCTTAAAAACAATTTTACCAAGGTTAGCTACCAAAATCAACCATACCTATCCTAATGACCTAATATATTCCAAAGTAAATCTGTTAAGTATAAATAAAGTACCATCTCAAATCCAGTATGTCAAAACATCTTATCGAAAACAAGACCTTGGCTACAAAAATGTTTTTACTGAAATAAGTTTAACTGAAAAAAGAGGGAGATCTATAACATTAAGAAGAAAACTGAGAACAGTATACAAACACTCACCACTTGACACTGTAGGCCTAGCTGTTCCCCGCACGGACCTTTGAGGAGGGGGCGTTGGCCGCTCATTGCGTCTGCGGTTTTGGTCATGAAGAGAAATGACCTCCTGTTGGAGAGTCTGGATTTCTTGACGAAGACCATCCAATTCCGACCTGAATAAATGATAGGATTCTAATGTAGCTGACTTATGCATTGGCTTATAGAGACATAAGAGGACGAAAGAGTTTTATTTTTATATTTTCTTTATTTTTTTTTTTTTTTTTTTTTTTTTTTTTTTTTTTTTTTTTGTATTGAGACTATAGGTTCCTCTAACACTCAAACATACATATGCATAAGCACACATACAAGTTCATATAAATACATGAACACAAGCACAAAGGTAGATGCACAGACAAACAAACAAACCAACAAATAAAATACACAGACAGACAGACTCACTCACTCACACACACACACACACACACATCTATAAACCATATATCTTTAACCCATTGGATCCAACCAATGTGAACTTCATGTCTTGAAAAATTTGGCCGAGAGCCATTGACAAAATATGCCATCTAGGAAAAATTTGGCTGAAGGTGAGGGTAATGGGATGACAAATAACAAAATGTTACATATTGTTATTGTTATTGGACAAAGTTGTACCCTACCTAGAGACTAAATATAGTCTGTGTAAGGAAAATACTCTATTACCATCTTGATATAGCACATCAAATAACAAATATAGACTTTGCAAATCTTTTCAAAAAAATAAAAATAATGCCTATAAAGGAAAAGAGATAATGGCATTGCAAAGGGCAAGCAAGGAGTCTTCATACCACACATGAGAGTTTGTGTGGGCTAAGCCTACAAGCCACACACCTGGAAAAGTCGCCACTGAAGTAAACCTAAAGCCCAGATTTTGGGTCACTTGTCAACTGCAATGCACCAGGATCCAAAGGGTTAAGATTCTAAAACAACCTGGCCACTTTCTCAGCAACTCCAGTTCAGTTAATAAGTTCTCAGCTTTTGCAGAGAACAGACAAAATACATCTTATATATATGCAAGCAAAGCTATTTCTTATATCTAAACAAAAAGCAATAGCAGAAAAACTGTTTGTTTACATTAATTTCCTGCTATGAAGTTATGGTCAGTAATTCCACATTATTATATAGTAAAACATACACAAAAATTAATGGAATACAAAAGCAAATAAACATCACTCAATAATCATTTTCATATACCCATCGTACAAGTATTTAAAGACAGAGCTAGTGATTGAATGAATGAATGAATGAATGATAAAAATCTACTACAAATATGATTAACCCCTACTATCTGGATGACATTATGTCCCATCATGGAAAAATCTGGGTTGCGGGCTACGCGAGTGCACAAAACTCTTGGAGTATAATTAGACTCATTTGGCGGTTAGAAGGTTTTTTTTTTTTATTATTCTCATCAATTAACAAATGTGGAATGTAACGTGCATAAGCTGTGATTAAAAGAGTGCCAGCTCCAGGGAGGACGCCATTTCCATGCTGTAAATCATATTCCTGGCTGCTGTGACCAACAGCACAGGTTATATTATGGAAAATTTAAAATTATGAAAAAATTAGATTTATGACACAAATAACCAAATGTTCCATATTTTTATCTTGCATTAGGTTATTTAATACATAGAGAGATGATACGGTGTCTGTGCAAGGAAAATAAGCTATCATCATCTGGATAAATCAAAAGACAAATATGGACTTTGGAAAATAGCAAAAAACCTAAAAAAGTTTACACAAAAAAATTTGCAGTCTTGTATCTGTTCTCAAGTGTCTGTGTACACCTGGCCTACGCACCACACACCCAGGATATTGGCCACTTACGATAACCACTGCCCATATTTTCGGCACTGTGATTTGCGTTATGCAACATGGATCCAACAGGTTAAGTCCTCACATGAGTTAACTTATTCTAACCTCCAAAATACTGTGCTTTTTAAAACATTTGCAGCAAGTTTAGCAAGCAATATAAAAATCTGATCACATATGTATTTACATAAATAATAATCTATCTATCCATCAGTCTGTTGACCATGGTAATTTCTAAAACATACTTTATACTAAATTATGTAAAGTCACCTATGGTTTATACAGCAATTTGGAAAGCTATACTTAACACCACCTACACCAAGAACTAGTTAGGTAATTTCTAAAACATACTTTATACTAAATTATGTAAAGTCACCTATGGTTTATACAGCAATTTGGAAAGCTACAATTGTACTTGTGGTCTTACATACTGACATCCTAAACTTATGCACATAGCCTTTTAACCCATTAGAGACGGTTGTCCCATATATGACACCCGAAAAAATAAACATTGCCAGGTGTTCCGCCAGTGTGACGCTGTATTGGGGCTCGCGCTCCGACGCAACAGTGGGCCGCGGCTGGCAGGCGGACAGACTCCCGGGAAGCTCCACCTGCCGATTTTGTAGCCGCCCGGAATATTTTATTTTTGGTTTCAAAATATACCGCCATGAATGGGTTAAGATTTAGAAATAACCAAATCTTGCAGGACAACAGGATCCATAAGCAAATATATGAATTGATACGTATATTGGCCAGATGGAGAAATCAATATGAATTGATATTTTGATAAGCAAGATGGTTACATCAAATTGTCAAGGTCTGTATTACACAGCTATAACTATCTACACACAAGAATGCGTTGCTTCATGTGAATTTCATATCATGAGGCTAGACAAGATATGATATTGTGCAAATAACTAATGTATAAAAATTATATGGTTTTGAATAAGGTGTTTCATAAATACAAATATCCTGCTCACTGTTAGTAATCCAAGAGTCATAAAATGAAGACCAATACCATTTAAAGACCCATACATTCATTCCACCTGGCCTAGAACCTATCCATATGATAACGAACCCTTGACCTTCTGCAAAATGACATTTGTTAAAGATTTCCACACTTATGACCTACTTCCAACCATGTACTTCAGAGGCACCTAAACATTTCTTTTGTGTGTGTACAAGCTTAAAACTCTGAAAACCTTGCAGGCCCCCAGTATAAAGGATCACATCTCACTGCTAGAGAAAGTGTAAAAAGCGCAGCAAGAGAAACAGGCTATGGCGGTGCATAGAAACAATACATTATTCTTCTGAGTTGTGATCTGCATGAGGCCTAACACCTACATCTATCTGTATCAACCACTTTAAACAGAAAAGAATAAAGAGCAAAGCTGCAATGAATTCATAATAAAAAAGGATAAAAGTATTTTACTGGAAAAAAAAATCATAACAGGAGAGCATGCTAGAATCAAAATAAGATAAATTATAGATAGGAATGCAGACAACCTGACAAGGTTTAGGTGCTCACGGAGAAGAGATGTTTGGTACGATGCCTGCATCACCGCCACCTCCCTAACAATGCCAATAATGACAAACAATAGAATCTGCTATACCCTCAATTGTGCATACATACATTGTAACATTCAAATTTTCTATAGTAATAGGGAGACAAATATTTTTCGTTCTATTATTCCAATGAAAATTCATGCAACATAATTTTTTAAAAAATGCTCTTATCAATTCTTCATGCATCTTGCAGCAGAGCATCAAAACAATATAGAATTGAGGATTAATTTCCACAAAATATGGATACCTAGGTACAGTTAGGACACTTGGGATATTTGATGAAAAACTAAGTTATAAATAAACAGCTGAAGCATTTTAAAAAATATATGCTTTTATATGCATAGCTCTTGATCCAACACTCAAAATATATTTAACAATAACCAGTAAATAAAATCTAAAAATAATCAAAACATAATCACTTTTAAGGCATTGGCCTACACCTGCAATAAGCTAAGTATTTACATCCTTTTCTTTTCTTTTTTTACACAAATTAAAGGTAAAAAAGAAAAGAAAAAAATATGTTTTTTTTTCTTCTTCTTCTTCTTCTTCTTCTTTATATATTATATATATATATATATAATATATATATATATATATATATATATATATATATATATATATATATATATATATATATTATATATATATATATATAATATATATATATAATATATATATATATATATATATATATATAAATAAATAATATATATATTATATAATAAAATAGTAATATATATACAAATATAAGATATAAAATATATATATATAAATTATATACTATATTTAATATATTGAATATATTATTAGAATAATCTATATATATATATATATTTTATATATATATCATACTATATATAACTATATATTATATATATATTAGATATTTATACAATATACCGTATATTAATATATATATTACATATAAGATATATATATACTTGAAGAGTATATATATATATATATAGTATATATGTTAATTGTATTATATAAATTTATATTTATTTTAATATATATATATTTCTATTTTAATATTTAATATATATATATATACATATATTTATATATTTATGAATCTAATAGATATATATATATATATTATATATATATATATATATTATATGATATATATTATATATATATAATATGATTTATTTCGTTTATTAATATATATATATACTAGTATATAATAAGATATATAGAGCTATATATAGTTATATACATTGGAGGGGGATATGGAGGGTGAGAATTATGATAGGAAATAGGGTATTATTCATATCTTCTATTTTTTCATACATTTTTATTATTATTATACCTCATTATCTTCCTATATATACGATGCCTAGTATAGATATATATCCATTACTTTTTTATATTACTTATATATCATTTAAATACCAAAATATATAATTAAATAAAAGTATATATAAATATAATATTAATAATAAGAAGTTAAAAATTGTTATACCTCTCTTTCATATTAATTTAATAACCCAATTAATTCAACCTTTTTATATGATCAATTACAGATAAATTACCTATATTAGTTCTAAAACCCATTGAAGTACTATATTTTTATAAATTAAGGCAATTAACATATTATCTAAAAACATGAATCACTCTAATTATTGCTTATTAGGAATGTAAAAATTAAGCTCACTCATTTCCACAATTCAATAAAATCAGGACCGTCAATTAATTACCAATTAAAAGAGTTAAAATAATCAAAAACACGTCAAATACAAATAAATAAACGAAAACGTGAACAAACAATAAGCGATATTCCTCCCTTAGAAAATCCCTGAAACTCACTCTTTCTTCTGCGCAGTCTCCTTGTAGAACAACCGATCATCTTTTAGAGTGTTGATCAGTTCCCTCATACTTGAACGTTCCCTCTCCCATTCCACCTCCCTTGCTTGGAGCTCCGATACTCTGGCCTGAAGTAAACAACATTGGCATTAGTGGGGTTGCACATTCCCTCTCATTAGTCTCAACTGCCTGCAAAATATTTTGCATTCCTTGTTTATGATAGAAAGTTTCAGAAGACTTACTGTTAACCCTGTTTAATATCACCCAACTTTAAAGACAAAATACAGGCAAATACTCATAATAGATAAATAGATAGATAGATAGATAGATAGATAGATAGATAGATAGATAAATAGATAAATAAATAAATAAATATAAAAATAACACAAATCTTACATCCTAATAGCCATTTTTCCAGACCATAGCTACCTGAAGGAGCACACCGCTATCCCCTGCCAGGTCGTTCCTCCTCGCAAGGGCTTCTGTGAGTTGGCTGTGCTGAGACTCCAACCTCGTCACCTCTTCGTGCCTCCGCTCGATCTCTCGTATTAATTCCGCCCGGTTGAGGCCCTCATAGTTGCCTGCCAATCATTTGAAATTGGGGTTAAAAAGGTGACTTCAAATTGGATAATATGAAAAATGTAAAGGAAAAGCAAAAAAGTGGTGGGATGTGAGATGGAGAGAATGCTAAGAATGATTAAAATATGAATCATAATAAGAGTTATAATAATCATCGTAACAATAACAATTAAAATAAAAGTAATAACAGCATTATCATCATCATTACCACATTAATAACAATAACAACAACAACAATGATAATGTTATTTAGCCTTAATCTAAAACCTGCAATCTAATCTTTATAGCCCTCATTTTAGTTACTATTTGTTAAATTGCAAAATCAATGAAGACTGACATTAAGATAATATACACTGACCAAAAAGGGGGACACAACAAACTTAAAGATAGCCTATGTTCTTTTTTTTTTAATCAATATCTTGCTGAAACTTATTTGAGAGTTGTGCCTTCTGAAGAGCTACAGTGACAAAAGTTTGCTTTTATTTACAGGTCTTAAAATTTACTGGGATTTATCTACGTTTTTTAAAGATTCTGCCCTTCAAATTAATTGAAATGCAACCCCCTATCTTTTAAAAGATTAAATTCAAAATTATTTCTGCCACAAAATACTTATTCAAAGAATGTAAATAACAGCCTGAATAATTTCCTATAGTATGGATTTTCGAAGGCAAGTTGTTGAATTTCATTTCCTAGTGAAAGTAAGAACAAATATAATGAATAGCAACAAAATTCCATTTCTCTTTGACAATAATGTTAGCAATCATCAGTTGCCCTTTCAAGACCTCTGTTTATATGGATCCATGCACACAGTCATGTAAGGATAAATCTTAGCATTCTGTGAATATGTCTGTGCACTTCAACTAGGATTTAGAGTAAGCTTCTGAAAGAATTCTCAAGAGTGATTGCAGCTTTAAGTAAATGTGAGCACTCATTGGCAGTTGTGAAAGAGCATCGGACATGCGATGATTTCCACATTTGCTGAAGTGTACATTTCAAGACATGCATATCTGTCTTGCAAGACTCTCTAGTATTTCAAAGCACATACAGATCTACTAACTTTTGACTTCATCAGAAAGCCCTAGAACCCTCTCTATGTCTGCTGTGAGCTTGGCCTTCTCCGACGCCAAGGCTGCCACCTGCTGTCCAAGGCGGGCGTTCTCTTCCTCCATCTGGGTGAGCGCGTGCCTTAAACTGTGCGTGGGTGACTCCTGGCCATCACCGCCGTCCCTATAGCCGTGCATGCCCTCCCTGCTCTCCCGACCACTGCCACGAAGGTTGGACCAGTGGGCCACATTCATGCTCTTCCCGTCAGGAGGTGTAGGAGGCTGCAAGTGCAGTTGTGCGTGTGTGTGCTGAGGAGAGCTTTGCTGGGGAACCTTTTGGTACTGCTGTTGAGGGTGCTGCTGCTGCTGCTGTTGATGCTGGTGATGTTGCTGAGGCTGATATTGCTGTTGCTGCTGATGCTGTTGAGCCACATTCAACTGATTCCTCAGTCTTACAACCTGAAAGGTATGGGAGAATTAGTCAAGAATCTGTAATGAAACAATCCCAATCTAAAGTAAAGTTGATTATTACAAAAAAAAATTCCTTTTCAAAGTTTCCATCGGTAAGTTAATCTATTACAAGGGAAGGAAGAAATGAATAAAGGTTTTCATTTGCAGGATTGTTAATATAATGAAGCCTGCCTTCCTTTTATCAAAGAATTGAAGATTACCAACTAAATACATACAAATTCATTATAAATACACCAATTTCAAGTACATTAATATAACATTTTTTGTTGTTCTAAATACCAAAAAACAAGCATCTGGTAAAAAGGAAAAATAATAACCACGTGAAATCCAGTATTATTTTTACCAAAAAGAGAATGTCTTCTATATAATGTAAAAATAACAGAATAATAAATTCCATACATTAACAAACACACTTTTAAAAACATGCAAATATCAAACCATATAAAAATAGTTATAGTCTAATAAATCAAAACCTCTACCACTACCACCAAAGCAGTACAAAAAACAATAACAGAAGCCGCTCACACTCCAAGGAAACATGTACTATATCAGACATGCCTTATTTATCCTTGTGGAGGCAATATCTACATTCAAACTAACCTCCTGGTAATAAGTTTCAGCCTCTATCTTCAGTTCATTCAAGGCCGTTGCTTTGGCTGAGGCTTGAAGCTTTGCAAGCTCAGCTTCCTTATCCTTTAGTGTCGATTCCAGGCGTGAAACTCTCAACTTCAAGCTGGACACTAGAGAGGCTCCCTTGTCCGTTAACTTTCTCCTAGCCTCGTCATTCTGCACGGTTAGTGTAAGCAAAAGAAAACCACACACTGTTAGCTTGTTAAGAAAATGTCTTGTCACTGCCTTCCACCTACCCTTAGAAGAGAGTTGTAGTAAGAAAAGGCATCAGTACTTAATTTAGCTTTTCTTGCAACCGTTGTTTTCTCCCTTGGCAATGTAATCCCACTCAATATTGGATGAATTAATTGTGGCCCTATTTCAATCACACAAGAGAAGAGGTTAAGTCTCTGGAGATCGCCTCCAGTGATGGGATAAAAAGCATATGAATCAGTAAACATATACCCATAATTACATGTATATGTATAGAAGTAGGTCCAAATATATTCATATATACATACATACATACGTACTTGAGAAAATGTATGTCCATATGTATAAATGTATATTTTTCAAGTGTACACATGTAAACACAAGTACATGCATAAAATAGAGAACTTGAAACCAGAAAATCTTCATGCATCACTTATTGTTATTCACCCTTTGGCATTCTTAATGGATAAAATGATCTTAAACTTATTCTCCGACAAAATGGTGACTGAACTGTGTCTTGTCATTCTACACCTACCTTAGCTGGATCCATCAGCTGTTCTATCTGACGGTCTCTGCGGATCAAGTCTTCTTCGAGACGTCGGGTGCGTGTCTTGAGACCAGAGTTCTCTTCCCGCAGCTCTCCAAGGTGTCTTCGGAGTTCTTGTATTTCCTGGTACTGCTCTTCCTGTTTGCAGAAAGCAATTTATAAAAAAGTGGACATATTGAAAATGAACACTTAAAATACAAATATCTAATTATCAAAATTAAGATATTTGTACTTATAATGGGTAATGATTTGGACTGGTAACTATAATAATAAAAAATCATAACAATTTTCACAATTAACAATACTCCACTTATTACAATATTTACTATAAGCAATCCTGGGATTAACAGGAGCACATTCAAAATATTACCCAACTTAAAATCATATGAATATCATCATCTCTATAATTTCGCCTATTAAAAAGGTCTTTCTCTATGCCACTTCCTCAAAATGCTTAAAAAATAAATAAGTAAATATATGAAAATAAAAAATAAAATATAAAAGAAAGAAAAAAATACAAATATATAAACTATTAACATGCATGACTAAACAAACAATCAAATGTGATAAATAATTCTATTCCTCCTTACTTGAGATTTATATGCAGGTTTTCCAGCATTCGTGCGAGAGTTTCCCGTTCTCCCGCAGTGTATTTCTGTCCTGGAGACGAGGGGCTTTACGCCTCCTACATCAATATCTGAAGTGACAGTAAATTTGGTTTAAAATCTTCACAGATCCTGTACTGTAAATATAGATAACACTACACAATAAGTTCTGAGAGGTAAATAATAACGACAACATTCACTGGAATAAATTACCTTCAGCCTTAATTAAGCTATTAAAATCTCCAGCTAATGAATGAACATTATACAAAAGTAGCCTTTTTTCACAGCTAAGCAATGGCTTCGATAGTTGTCATTAAATACTTTAACACTTAAAAACATCAACTAATTTATCAACCCATGAGTGATTTAGTTCCATTCTATATCTGAAAGCAATCTCAGTCCAAATTCATATCCCTATCTATTGCCTTAGTCCTTCTGTACTATGCTTCTGTTTTTGCAATATTAAAAACCTTTTAAAATCTAAATATGACATCTCTGTAAACACCCAAGATAAATAAAGATGCCTTTTCCACAGAACATACATTATTCTTATTACTGCAAAACAAATTTGAGCTCTGTAGTATGTTACAGATATATATTATGAAATACAATTGAACTAAACATATGCAAACAAATACTAGTAATCTGTGCAATGTGCTAAATGTAATTAAAAATATAGAGGTACATATCTAATAATATCAAATAAAAATGTGCAGGAATGTTCAACTTGCAAAAAATAAAGACTTTTGTTAAAAAAATATATAAACATAACAATAAAAATCAGATGTGAGACAAAAGTAAAAATAAGTATCTTGCAAATGCCAAATAATGGACAACCTTTTCAGACCCGCTCTCAGCTTCCTGAAAATCAAATGTAATCATATAATTCTTCCCACCGGGCAACACCAAAAAATATGACAATCATGTGTGGCATATTTCTACACTAAAAAAGAAAGCTGGTGCAATCTAAAAAAAAAGACATGCAAGCATACAGTGACAGACGCTGCAGAAACAATGCAAGGTGAGAGATCCACACAACAACCATGGTACAACCACCGCCCTTACTCTTTCCGTCACGCATGGTTCTAGCGCTGTTGCATCTAAGTAATGGATGGGGGCCTGCTGCCTTGAAGGTCAACACAGCTGACTTTGAGCCATGTCTTCTGGTAGCTGGTTAGTAAATGATGAAGATGTTAGTTGGGAAAACACTCCAGAAAAGGACACAGCACGCTAAAACACCACACTTATACACCAATCACTACATGTTATTATCAAACCCAAGCATGGTATTTTACAGCTCTCTGCATAATCTATGAAAAGATCAGTTAAACCAGGGACACAGTTAAATATCATCTAATTCCATTCATATTTAATAACTGCTAAAAACAGTATTGGAATGTATTATGATATTCATCTGCTCAGGAAATCTACTAAATAAAAATAAAAGACAAACTTTACATACGACTCAACAGCTGTTAATATGAGCAATACAGACTATAAGAGAAAAAGTTAATTAAATCTAACATTGATATATTTCCAATGCTAATAATTGAATGATATTAAATAAAGGAGGGGAAAAAATGCATCTACATCATACACCTTCTGAAGACCTCTTCCTTAATTCAAAAAGTAAATGAAAGGTCCTGTTTTATCTTTCTTTCCCAATAACAAAAGTCTAAAACAGAGAGCATCTATTCCTTGTCTAACATGCAATCTTTCAACATGCTTTTATCCAGACTCCGAGATTTCAGTCTGACTCAATTCCATAATAAAAACACTAAAAAATAGACAAATATATATATGAAAAAAATTATTTCCTACAATTACTAATATTCTTTAAAAAATGCATAACATCAATATGTTGATTATGTGGAAGCATGCAACGGTGACCGCAATAACTAGAAAATATATTTAGAACATATTTCTATTGCTTTTACTGCCATGCTTTATTCTTTTTCTAATAAGATTAGTGCTCGAAGACAATGATGGCACAGTAATGAGAGTGATGAGGACAATGATATTAATAACAGTAACAGCGATAAAAAATATACATTAAAAATAAACAATAATGACAATCATTATAATGATGATAATAATGATAATGAACATAACATTGATAATTATGAAAACAATGATAATGCTAGTAACAATAATAATAATAATAATAATAATAATAATAATAATAATAATAATAATAATAATAATAATAATAATAATAATAATAATAATAATAATAATAATAATAATATAATAATAA
>NW_020871005.1:0-2500 GCF_003789085.1 Penaeus vannamei | reverse complement strand
TATTTATTTATTTTATTTATTTATTTGTTTACACTTTATTTATTTATTTTATCTTATCTTATTTATCTATTTTATTGTATTTCATTATATTAATACTCTTTCTTTTCTATTTAATCTTATTCATTATTATTTGTTTCCATTATTATTTTCTATATTTTATTCTTATTTTATTATCATTTATTATTATATCATATATTATTTCTGTTATTTATCTTTATTTTTATCTTATAATTATATTTTTTTATTTTTCTATTATTCTATTTATTTATTTAATTGTTATCTATTTTTCACTGTAATGCGACACTTATTTTATTTCTTGGCTTACGGATCATCGCCAGCTTGTGTTTTCTCCCGATTTTCGTAAATAAAAATAATTGAGATATCGACTCGTTTTCCAGCCACACCTCATCCGATGCGACTTGATTCCAGTGTTCTATGTTTCTAGTCATATAGGCCTATATAAACCTCCACAATCGATTGTATTTGCCGTTTGTCTCAAGTACAATATTTCACCGTTTGTGTCCAAGGAGATCATTCATTTCTGTGAATAATAGTGATCCCAGACATAAGTGTAGCTTGTCATTCTATTTCATTTATTTTTTACCGCCTGTCACTTGTTTCCAAATATCAATAGTCTGTTCTAAAAATGTCAGAACACCCAATTATTTTTTTTATTTTGCGACCGCCTGTCATAGCTTTTCAGAAATCAATGAACTGTTCTAAAAATGTCAAAACACCCAATTATTATTATTTTTTCATTTTACAACCGCCTGTCACAGGTTTTCAGAAACAAAATCTGTAAACCGTGGAATAAAGTGAGTGTGGACTAAGGTCTTCAGTCACAATTATATATATATATATATATATATATATATAAATTATCGAAAGTAAGGAGTCGAATTTTCACTCGGGAAAACTTAGATATATTGTATGTTAAGTGCATTGATATGATTCGCGTTTATTGCTAATTCTCTTTTTAACATCAACAATAAAAAAAAATCATAAGTATCATGAACGCCCTCTCTTCATTATCAATTCAAATGTGGCAACGGTGGTACTAAAAGGGACTATTTTTGTCATTTAGATTTTAGAATTGTCACTGCCTTGTTAACATTTACTGCGGTATATCTCATGTAGTATATGTTGTCATCGCGCTCCAGCTGAAAGGAAGCTGTTTCTATGAACCGTATTCATGGCGGCAAATGTAGGAGAGCCATGAATGAGAATTAATGTCTTCAAATATGAGAGATGTATATGACCGGTTTCGACTCTACATATTCGTCAGAAACACAGATGTATCTTCATCAACCGAACGATTGTGTAAGAAGAATTCTGTCAAAGATTAGGAAGAAAATTCTAGATGTTCAGCGATGGATCTAGAGGGAGGGAGGAGGAGCTGCCCCCGTTTTGTAGGACTTGCCCCACCCCTCCCCTTGTTGCTTCCCTATCTCTTCGTTAATAAAACTGGGATAGTTAATCATGGAACGATATGTGTTTAAAACTGGGATAGATTATCTTGGACGATATGTGTTTAAAACTGGGATAGTTTATCATGGGTCGGTATGTGTTTTGTACACACGCTCCTCAAATAACAAGATTAAACACTTGATTAACTGATTAACACTAATATGGCCTATAAAGGTACGTATTGCCCTAAAGATGAACTGTGATCTATGGTCTGGTTCTGGCAAATATTTGTTATGGCCGGATGCCCTTCTTGACGTCAACAATTTCTATTTCCCCGGGCTTGGGACCGGCACTGGCTTGGGCTGTCTTGACCAATGGCTAGTTTTCCCCCTTAAAGACGAACTAAAGCAAAGAAAGAGGAAAAAACAGATAAAAATAAATGAATGTTAATTGTGGTACCCCTTCATACCGTCTCATATCCGGAACGCCCGTGTTCATATGAGACACAACATTAAGAGAGATTTACAAGCATAACAAACAAATCGACATGGCGCAGAATATATTTCCTTGCCCAGCTGAAAAAAAAATGTTTGCGTGTCACATTCCTTGTAAAATGTTGGTGATAATTTAGTCAGTCCTGTTCTCTCTCTCTCTCTCTCTCTCTCTCTCCCTCTTGTTCTCTCTCTCTCTTCTCTCTCCTCCTCTTCGTCGTCATCTCTCGGCTCTCCTCTCTCTGCTCATCTCTTCTAGTCTCCGTTCCTCTTCCACAGGTGCCGAAGCCGCGCGCTTCGTACTCGGGCGAAGGTGCGTGTCTCAGGAAACGTCGTCTTCCTCTCTCCCTCTCGTTCTCTGTTTCTCTTGCTCTCTCTACCTTTTTTCTCTCTCTCTCGGGTGCGCTCTTTTTTTCTTTCCCCTTTTTTCCCCCTTGTCCAGTCCCCCCCCCTCCTAACCACCCCTTTCTCTCTCTTACTCGTCTCTCTCTCTCATCTCCTCTCTCTCTCGTCAAAAAGAGAGGAAGGAATATACATACTCTCTCTCAGTATAATTTTCTCAATCATTCTACATGTCTCGTCATATCTCTCTCTCTCATCTC
>NW_020871004.1:200487-214647 GCF_003789085.1 Penaeus vannamei | reverse complement strand
CTCTCTCTCTCTCTCTCTCTCTCTCTCTCTCTCTCTCTCTTCCTCTCTCTCTCTCTCTTCTCTTCTCTCTCTCTCTCTCTTCCCTCCCCCCTCTTCTCTCTCTCTCTCTTTCCCCCTCTCTCTCTCTCCCCCCCCCTCTTCTCTTTCTCTTTCTCTCTCCTCTCTCTCTCTCTCTCTTTCTCTTTCTCTTTCTCTCTTACTCTTTTTCTCCCTCCCTTCTCCCTTCCCTCCCTCCTTCTCCTCTTCCTCCCCCTCCCCTTCCCTCCTTCTCTTTCCCTCCCTTCTTTCCTCTCTCTCCCTTCTCCCTTCCTTTCTCCTTCTCTGTTCTTCCCTCTCCTTCTCCCTTCCTCTCTCCCTCTCGTCTTCCCTCTCCTTCTCCCCTTCCCTCTTCCCTCTCGCTTCTTTCCCTCTCGTTCTTTCCCTCTCCCCCCTCTGCAAATATCGACATGTGTTGTTACTCAATCATCATTACACAACTGTCTTACTTCTTGATACAGAGTAGCGGGCAGTTCTCGTTGGATCCTACATGTGGCTCCTTGAGTGTTGACCGAGTCTTGTAAACAGTAACAGAACGGCGGTTTGATCACACTCGCTTAACCGCACACACACGCCATAAGGGGGAGGAGGGAGGGAAAGAGGGTGGGTGGGTGGGTGGGAGGGAGGGAAGGAGGAAGAAGGGAGGGAGGGAAAGAGGGTGGGTGGGTGGGTGGGTGGGAGGGAGGGAGGGAAGGAAAGAGGGTGGGTGGTGGGTGGGAGGGAGGGAGGGGGAAGGGAGGAAAGGAGGGAGGGGGGGAAGAAGGGAAAGAATGAGGGTGGGTGGATGGGAGGTAGGAAGAGAGAGACAGAGACAAACAGGTGGGAGAGAGAGAGAGAGAGAGAATGAGGTTTGCCATGCTTTTCGATTTCTGGTATTTTATTGGGTGTTGTTTCCTGTTTTTTATGGTTCTCTGGATTGGTTTAGATTTCTCGAACTTTATTTCTTCAAGGAAGAGAGAGACAGACAGACTAAAGTAGGTTGGAACTAAGATTAATAATTCCACAGTAAAAGTTATAGCATCTACTGGACAGAAAGAGGAATTAAAACAAGCAGAGACAGAAAAAAAAGAAAATGCCTCTAACAAAATCAAAATAAACGAAATTATCCCTCTAATCAACCCTTTCACTCTATCGATACTTGATTTTTTTTTCTTTTGCATCTTACATTTTCACTTTACAAATACCAACGAACCGGAAGCCGCCATAACACCCTATTCCTCATCCGGGTCTTTCCAAACCCCAAATAAAATCGTCCCTTCCCGCGCTTTTCCCCGGACAGAGATGGTGGTGACTGAGGGAGACGGAAGTGGAGGCGGAGAACGAAGAGGTGGAGGTGGAGAACGAGGTGTTAGGCGGGGAAGTGGAGGAGGGTTGAACTGTTGGAGAACGCGCTCGGGGTCCATGCAGTGCCTGGCGGCCCTTGTTGGAGGGTTCGTGTTGGGGCTGACGCTGGCCCTCCTTCACTCCGCGGCATTTTACTTACCGAGCGCCACGCATCATCAGGAACAGAGGGGTAAGTAGAGAGAGAAAGTAGGGAAGAGAGAGAGCAATAGAGTGCAAGAGAGAGAAGGAGAGAGAGAGAGAGAAAGTAGGGAAAAGAGAGAGCAAGAGAGAGAGAGAGAATCGGGAGAGGGAAAGAGGGATGGAAGAGAGAAAGAGAAATGGGGACAGAGTTGTGGGTAAATGAGAGAGGGAAAGAGTGATGAAGAAACAAAATGAGAGAGAGATTAACAAATTGAAGGATTCACAAGCACAGAAGGAATACATGAGGGAGAGATGTGGTTCTTCCGCATTCTCTTCTTTTAAAAAAAAAAAAAAAAAAAAAAAAAAAAAAAAAAAAAAAGTTTGCAATACGCTAAAGTGACAATCCGCTTTCATTAACTTTCCCCAATAGATGTGATGGGCGTCTCTTGGGAGAACAGCGTGCAAGAGCCATCGCCACAGGAACTAAACGTGGCGAAAAATCCCGCAGAGTTTCGACCGCCGCCCGCACGCAGCTTGCCGCCCAGACACCGAGATACTTGTTGTTAGTTACCACTGTGTTCATTATTTTATGATATATATATATATATATATATATATATATGTGTGTGTGTGTGTGTGTGTGTGTGTGTGTGTGTGTGTGTGTGCCTGTATATATAAATATGTATATGTGTGTGTGTGTGTGTGTGTGTGTGTGCCTGTATATATAAATATGTATATGTGTGTGTGTGTGTGTGTGTGTGTGCCTGTATATATAAATATGTATATGTGTGTGTGTGTGTGTGTGGCCTGTATATATAAATATGTATTATGTGTGTGTGTGTGTGTGTGCCTGTATATATAAATATGTATATGTGTGTGTGTGTGTGTGCCTGTATATATAAAATATGTATATGCGTGGTGTGTGTGTGTGTGTGTGTGTGATGTATCTTTATCTCTCTCTATATATATACATTCATATATAGAGACAGATAGATATAGATATATGTATATATACATATATGTACATATGTATATATATGAATATTAATACGTTTATTCACTCTTCATTTTGTTAGATTGCTATGGATATAGTTATATAGATGCTTAAACATATAGACACACACACACCACCACACACACACACACCACACACACACACACACACACACACACACACACACACACACACACACACACACCACACACACACACACACACACTTATAGGTGCGCGTGTAGAGTGAGTGAAAGAGGGAGGCAGACAGACAGTTTGTGGGTGGGTGTGAACATCTGACACCTATCATTAAACTAAATTACAAATCTTAACTATAGCTCATCAACCAGTAATTGAGCAAAGAGAGAGAGAGACAGAGAGACACAGACATAGTGGGAGATAGATTGAGAGAGAGAGAAAGGTAAGAGAGACAGGCAGACAGACATACAAACAGCCAGGACAGATAAGCTAACAACAACCAGACAAAAACAGAGACACCCCTTAACCCAAACCATTTCCCCCCGAAGACGGCACCGTCGCCCAGCGTCTCTTCGAAAAAGTCAGGATCCTGTGCCTCGTGGTGACGTACCCCGCCCACCACGCCTCCCACGCCGTCCACATCTACAGAACCTGGGGTCGGAGATGCACCAAAATCCTCTTCGTCACCAACCCTGATAGCGAAGAGAAAGGAGAGGAAAAGCAGCAACAAGAAGAAGGAGAGGAAAGAGAGGAGGACGAAAGCGTGCTGGATTTGCCGCTGCTGACCGTCCCGCACGCAATGGGCGACCGGAGCGGACTGTGGAACAAGACGAGGGTAAGGGACCTGTGGTGGCCGGTTTGGAAGGTGGATTAATTAAGGGTTTTATGTCAAACTCTGTGTATGTGATCGTGAGTCATAATTCATTGGGGATTAATGCATAACCGTATTATTATCGGCGTGGGGGAGGAGGAGGAGGAGGAGAGGATAATGAATAGCAGGGAGAGGGGGAAAAGGAGAGGAGGAAGAAAATGAGGAGGAGGAGGATGAAGATGATGAGAAGGTGGAAGATGAGGAGGAAAAGGGGGAGAAGGCGGAAAAGGAGGAGAAGGAAGAGGAAGTAGAGGAGGAGGAAGAGGAGGTGGTGGTGGAAGAGGAGTAGAAGATGGCGAAGAGAAGAAAGGTAGAAAAGAAGAAAGACACATATAAAGAAAGCAAAACGAACACAAAGAAAGGATTCAACATTCAAAGAGATGCGTCGGTTGAGATTCCCTTCACGTATTACCGCATCCATTTTAGTCCAACCGAACATAAAAAAAAAAAGATCTTTGTTAATCTAATGAAGTAACGGCGCCATGATTACGGTACTTCTATTGTTTAATGGTCAGTGTGTACAGCACGCTTAGAATATTAAAATCTCAATAAGCCGCACTAGCTGTCATTACTCAGACAATAATGCAGTAATTGTACAAAACGGGACGTGGACCCCAAGTATGCTTTTACCTGGATCTCCATTACCGAGTCTCTCTTAATGTTTATTTTTTTCCTTCGTTATATTATCTTCATTACTGTAATTACTGTTGTCATTACCGTTATCATCATTATTACTATTACCATCATTATTATTATTACTTTTGCCATTACCATTACTTTTATCATTATCATTACTTTTATCATCATTATTATATTACCATCATTATTATTCTTTTCATCATTAACGTTATCATCCTTATTTGCCATTATCATCATTATTATTATTACTTTCATCATTACCCTTATCATCATTATTATCACCACTACAACAATCACTGTCACCACCACGATCGCAACCACCACCACCATAACCACCACAATCAACTCTAATTCCTTCCCAGGATGCCTTTCGCCACGCCTACCTCCATTACTACAACGACTACGACTGGTTTGTGAAAGCCGATGACGACACCTACTTCATCATGGAGAATTTGAGGTACTGGCTGCACGACAAAGATCCGGAAGTCCCGTATTATTATGGATGCCATTTTGATGTCATCGTACCGCAGGTGTGTGTCGGGATGTCAGATTTTTATGTTATAGTTGTTATTATTATTATCATCATCATCATTATTGTTATCATAATTGTTATAGGTATTGTTATTATTATTATTATTATTATTATTATTATTATTATTATTATTATTTATTATATTATTATTATTATTATCATCATCATTATTATTAAAACTGTTATTGCTATTATTTTTTTATAATTATTTTTCTTCATCAATATTATAATCATTATTTTTTATTACTATTGCCATTGTTATCATTATCATTATCATTATTTTAACCATCATTATTAACATCCCAAGGGATACATGAGCGGCGGCGCAGGATACATCCTGAGCCGCGGCGCCTCCAAGCCTTCGTGGACGCAGGGCAGGACAACCAGACGCTCGCCTACTCCCAGGGGCTGAAGATGTCCAGATGGGTGAGTTTCTGATTAATTTTTCGGGTTTTAAGATTTATTCGCTGCGCCAGTGATGTGGATAATTGTTCCGGGTTCATCATGATTGACATCTGATTTTCGCTAGTTCTAATTGTGGCCAAGTATCACTTTTCAAGACATGCAAATTATTGAGATTATGCTCGACCTGTTTTCTATGGGTGAGAAATGCGATTACTGAATTGACTGCAGAATCACTTATAATTACGATTACTACAGAAAAATTACATAATCAAAGTCAGTTCCCATTCTACAACCTTGTATATACATTTTCTAACAATTTCATCTTTCGAACATAATCAACTCTCCTACTTCAGGATACTTCATGGAGGCAGCAGGAGTCCGACCTGGGGATTCGAGAGATGAAAAGGGACGCCCAGGTTCTTCCTTTCATTCCTTCGGACGTAGTGGTTCCTAAGATGAAAAACCTCGACTACTGGTACTGGAGAACCTCGCTCACGATCACGAGCAGGTAAGTAGTATTCCCAAGAGCATAAAATGTTATGAAGTGTTTGTACATTAGAAATATTTTAACCATTTTGGGCAGTTCTTAGTTAGTTTCTAAAGCAAATTAGATGCTACTGAGTCCATTAAAAGTATTTCCTTGTAAATATATTTCATTTTACATATTACTTTGTCTTGTAAATGTACTTCAACAGCTATGGTATGCAATATCCTGAAATTCGTTGTTCAATGTGAAATTCCTAGGGTAGTACTAGAAGTGCAATTGTCTTTTCTCCAACTTTAAACATACAGCATTTGTCACAATCACTCACATAATCACATAACCATCTCAAGGTACCTTCCTTGTCATAATTTATTATAGATGCTGTTGCATTAATCATTTTTGTCTTGATATAGACAATTACAACACAGCATTTTAAAAATCTAGTTTCAGTGTAATTAACACTTTTCTTTTCTTTGCCAGGGGTTAGGCTGCTGCAGTGACACCACCATTTCTTTCCATTATGTGAAGGAGGGTCTACTTTACACTCTTGAATTCTTAATCTACCACTTCAAAGCATATGGCCTTGGGGTACCTGCTAGAGACTGCTGACAATGGCTCTTCAGTATAGTGTAAAGAAATCAGTAGTATAAGAAGAAAGGACATGCTGTGATAAGAACTTGGAAGGAAAATGAGAAGTGGGTAAAATGTAAAAAATTATGACAAATTAAAATATAGTGGAAGAGTAGAAGGGTAAAATATGACTGTGACTGAAGTAATGTAGAAGAAAAAGCATATTATGTTGCTGCTGAAGTATGGAAGGGAAATATAACAAAAAATATGATAAAAATTACCATTATAAATGACAGTATTCCATTTATGAATAAAGAAAAATATTTGTGTATGCAAAAACAGTTGACAAAGAAGATAGCAAGAAAAGTCAGTGGAAGTTCATCAAAGAACACTGATATTAATTGTGATGTAAACATTTTCCCGTTTTCATCAGATAGCTCCACAGTCACTGCAAGGGAGATTAAAATTATTATTTAATAAACAGTTAAAAAGTTGGCACCAACAGACTAAGTTGGACTGAGTTGGTTTGTCTGTATTTGTTAGCTCTATTTATGACTGCCCTTGTCAATGTGAATGTTTTGCTTTTTGGAAAACTTGTTACCTTTTAAGCTTACATATGCATGAAAATAATTTTTTTCTCACTTCATGGTGAATGTGAATTTATAACTATAGGCATTCCACATATTTGTATGCATGCCTGTGTAAGCCCACTTGTTTTTTACCCCAACAATGTTGTTAAAATGTGATACAAGGTCATCAACTGTATATAACCAACATCATAATGCTCATTTTGTTTATCACTTACTCCAAAATGTACATTAATGTAAATTTGTGCCATTATTTTCTCTCATCCAGTGTTTTCAGTAATACATTCTTTCACTCATTATTCATTGTTGTTGCCTACTTACATGTACAATTTATAAGTAAAGTTGACGGCAAAAGGCAAGTGTTATATTACCCTGATAGGGCCCATTATACTTTTCAGCTTTGGCGCCTGCAACAGTAAATCTATCCCTGACATGATCATGTCTGTGTAACAAGATTTTCAGATATAAATAATAATAAGCACGTTTGCAGACAAATTTAGGATGAAGCACAGTGGTGGGATGAGGAGTTTGCAGAAAATATGGGACATACACTAAGTAATGATAAACAAAAAGATGGGTGAGTTGCTATAATAAAATGGATGAGAAAGAAAAAGAACTGATGAAGCACCTGAATGCACGAGACGAATGCAAAAGCCAGTAGCTTTGAAGTAAAGGAACGTATGCATCAAGTTTCAGTGCCTCAGTTTAATGTTGTTTGTCATGGTGTTGGAAGAAGAGTGTGAATGTAGGGAAAGAGCAGATGTTAAGACTTGTATGCAGACAATTAATTTCTGCATAACGCAATCCTGGGAAGCTTAAAAAAAAAAATAGGTTGAGAAAGTAAGGAGAAATGAAATGGAGGAGAGGGAAATGACTGAAGTGATGGAAGCAGAGGAAATAAAGGGCAGGTAAATCAAACTTAGAATGGGGGTGGGGTAATTTTCTACCACTACAATAAATTATGTGAATGTGAAAATAAAACCCATCAGACAAAGACATCTAACTTCTTTCATAACTGTCACAGCACTTGTCATTTGGTTAAATTCTGCAGATCTATAATTTAACCAGCCGTTTTATATACATTCTTACACCATTATCCAAAGGCAAACTTTTAATAATAATGCTAATCAACACCAAAATCTGGGCTTTAGTGTTGCATTCATACCATTTGCCATAATGGTGGTAATAATGCCAAGGCCAAAAGAGCCAGAGAACTTGATCATTTACTCTGCATTTATAATAAATGAGGTGTTACACAGAATGTATTATCCACCATATCTATTATATAAATTTTGGGAATTTGTACATATATCATGAGAAAAAAGATGGTAGGCCTACACAGAACAACTAACAAACAAGGAAGTATACTGCCAGAAGGGGTTAAGTACACATGTACTTCTGGCACTAGCAGAGATATACACCAATTACATGACTTTGTGCCAGAACAGAAGGATATTTGTGACTGATCTGGAAGAAAAAAAAAAGTAGTAGTAGTAGCAGAAGTAAGAGGATGGCTAATTGTCAAAACAAATAAAAGAGCTAGTTATCACAAAGAAAGCAAAAGGAAACTCCAGATTTTAAATATAAGCATAAAAGCCAGCACTACATGACATAATTCATGTTATACAAATTGTTTATGTTTTTTTGGGGGAGTATGTGTGTGTTTTCGGCATTACTGAAACCATAGCTTCATAACAGAATTGCTTATGTAGTATAGACTATCATTTTTCTTTTTCTTTTCTACCAAAGAAAGTCTAGACCAGTGGTTCCCAACCTTTTCTATTCTGTGGCCCTGACTAATATATAACTTCCATGGTTATTACTTCAGTTATTACTATTTATGAATAGTGTAATGATGTCAGTGGCTACTACATCTACTGATGTTTAAAAGATAAATATCCATAGGTACTGTAGGTGTGACAAAATTCAGTTTAATTCTATGTCATAATTCTCATATTTCTCTATGGCACCCAAAAAAGTATCCTTGTTCTAAGCATTAGACTTTTTTATAGCAATGAAAACAGATGCTTAACCCATGACAAGTAGACTAATATGAGCTCCTGATCAGTTGTCACCTGTCATATGATTCTTTTTTAGGAATACTTACAATGCTCTGGATTAAAAGGATAATACAAATCACATATATCCACCATTGGCAGTCTACTGGTTAAGTGATATGGCAGATGTATTGAACTCATTCACAAAAGAAAGCAAGAAAGATAGAAAGGAAAAAATGAAACAATATTTTTGCATTGCACAGTCCAAACACCTCACATATCTTGAACTACAACAGTAGTGCTGACTGGTAATATGTTCATATTAATGCCCTTCACGAAAACTCTTTTAAAACATGTATGGAAGAAAATAAACCCAAACATCATTTCACTTTAAATATATTTATATACAAACTCAAATTATACATGACCTATAATGAGATCATGGCAAAGCCATAAATATTGTGATCTCTGTCTGCTTGATTTTCAGCCCCTTATATCCACGATCTTCCATTCACATATAATTTACAAGTCATCTCGAACCTGAAAAATACAATTGGTGTCAGTTGTTTAAAAAATCAATTTCATTATGGAATAAAAGTATACAGCTTCAATATTTTCAAGACTGGTTGTATGACAATTATTATTTACAATAATAAATACATAGTTGAGATATAGAAGTTCCTTAGCAAGTTTTAACTCCAAAATTTTAGACAGAAGTAACCACAAACACTGGCAATTATGTCACTAAAATTACGTAAAAACACAAACTTTACAGTTCATTAGTTCACCCCCACCCTTTCTTATATTGAAAAATAATAAATCCAATCCAATGCACAGTCAGCCATACTCAACTTAGAAAATTCAGTCATTCCTCCCCTGTAATGTAGATCTTGAAACTATAGACATCGAAAAAGAGAGAACAACACTATACCATGAACCCAAAACAAAAGGCCGCTACATCCTAACTCCAACATAAGACCCTACATACCATGAATCCTGGTCCAGGAGGAGGACTGGTGAGAGAGGTGAGGCCTCCTAGGGGCTCAGCAGCAAAGCGACCACTACGAGGACCTGCCTTGGGCTCCTTCCCTGCTGCCAGTGAGTCAAGAATTTCTTCTGTGTCCTTCACTTCAAGGTCTTCCTGTAATGGGATGAGATAGGGATGTCAGCCATGAAAGAAACTAATGAACAAATATCAGTAATCACAAGAGAAATGATAATAACAACAATATTGAATAATAATAAATGATAACCAATAATAATAAAACTGAAATAAAACAACAACAAAATAAATAATAGTCAGACAAAGGAAGTGGAGAATGAGAAGTCAAAAGAGGAGGAAGAAGAGGAGGAGGAGAGGAGGAGGAGAAGGAGGAGGAGGAGGAGGAGGAGGAGAAAGAGGGAGGAGGAGGTGGGGAGAGGAGGAGGTGGGGAGGAGGAGGAGGTGGGGAGGGGAGGAGGAGGAGGTGGGGAGGAGGAGGAGGAGGAGGAGGAGAGGAGGAGAGAGGTGGGGGAGGGGGGGAGGAGGAGGAGGGGGGAGGAGGAGGAGGAGAGGAGGAGGAGGAGAGGAGGAGGAGAGAGAGAGAGGAGGAGGAGGAGGAGAGAGAGAGGAGGAGGAGGAGTAGAAGAAGAGGGGAGGAGGAGGAGGAGGAGCAGGAGGAGGAGGAGCAGGAGGAGGAGGAGAAAGAGGAGGGAGGAGGAAGAGGAGGAGGAGAGTAAGAGGAGGAGGAGGAGAGTAAGAGAGGAGGAGGAGGAGGAGGAGGAGGAGGAGGAGGAGGAAGAGGAGGAAGAGGAAGAGAGAGGAGGAGGAGGAGGGAGGAGGAGGAGAGAGGAGGAGGAAGAGGAGGAAGAGGAGAGGAAGATAAGAAGAGAGGAAAGAGAGGAGAAGGAGAAGGAGAAGGAGAAGGAGAAGGAGGAGGAGGAGGAACGGATGATGATGATAATCAAACAAAAATAACATTGACAATAATTATACTTATGATAACTAAAAAAGAATGACAATGACATACAACAGATATATTCAAAGTGTTGCACAAAATTCATAAACAACCTAAAAGACCAATCTTACACAACTTACATAATAATTGTCGTTGATCTGCATCATTGGAGCATTGACGCACGCCCCAAGACACTCCACTTCGGACAGGGTGAAGAGCCCGTCCTTCGTGGTCTCCCCTACTTTGATCCCTAGTTTGTCATGGATTACCTTCATGACCTCATCTGACCCCCGGAGCCAGCAGGGGGTCGTCGTACACACTTGGATATGGTACTTGCCAACAGGGTTTCTGGTAAGAACAAAGAGTCAACAATGAAAAATAATGATAAATCAATGGCTGTCTTTACTTCTTTAGAAAAATACAATAGGAATAATAATAGAAACAACAACAGTAACTGAAATAATAACAGAATCCATTACCTCATGAACATGGTGTAGAAAGTAGCAACCTCATAGACGCGCATGCGGGGCATGTCTAGCATCTTGGCGACAGCATGCATAGCGGTGATGGGAAGCCAGTTTCCAACTTGGCGCTGAGCAAGGTCCAGCAGGGGAATCACAGCCGCTTTTCTGTGGCCTTCTGGGTAAATTGAGATGATTGCCTCTGCCCTCTGTAAATGCAGGAGTCAGTGCATACTTTTAATTACATCATCTGACTTCACTTTTTTTTTTTTTTTAAGTATTTGCATAAACAAGCAAATAACATAATTTTAACTTTAGAAAAAAAAAAAAAAAAAAAAAAAAAAAAAAAAAATACTCTTATAAGAGGTGTAATTTCCAATCTTATTCTTTACAAACTTTCCCTATGTGCTTGACCCTACACCATCAATTTTTCTTTAAGTAGTAAAAAAAAAATCCAAATCTTACCTTCAAGTTTTCAGCAGTGAATTCAAATGGCATGTCAATATTGTTATCTTTCGAGTCACGATGCTGGAAGGGAAATAGTGATTTATAAACTGACATATAAGCATTGCCAAGGGACTGTTATTCCCCTAATTATTACTAGGGTACATTTACATTTTAATGAAAATATTGCTATTAAACTTAAAACTACACTTTCAGGTGGAACTTAGCCAAATCTATTCATTCTTTTTTTTCTTTGACATGTCAAACCATTTATTCCAAACTATTTTCATTCTCTATTTGCCTTCTTGTAAGCCAAGAGAGATCTGATCTTTTTATCTTTCTTTATCATTGATATGTCAAACACTTTACTCCTAACTATTTTCATTTCATTGCCTTCCTCTAAGCCAAGAGATCTGTGGGGATTATTAATTTGTGTGGAGAAGAGACAAGCTGAAGCAGTTGCCAAAAACATGTTTTATATAGTGCCTATAACTAAAATCACAAAGAAAATCCTTAAAACCTTGATGGGATGCACAACCAAGATGACTGCAACCTTGGCAAATGCAACCATGTATGTATGTATTTATTTACATATTACTATAAAGTAGATATAAAAGTGATTTCTATGTCTGTGTGAAGAATGCTATAATTCTGAGACTTTAAGGTAGTATCCATTAGAAAATACATAATGACTTACCACAAAAAGGCTGTCGCTACATGCTGCTGCACTTCTGTGTACATTTCGCACACTGCGCACCTGTAGAAAAATAATGGAATCAGTTTATTTGTATCATATAATGTCTGTTCAGAACAAGTCTGCATGAAATGATGCTGTGGAGTTCTCAGAAATAAACTTCCCCTAGTCTGTTTGTTTTTTTGTTGTTTTTAAAATAAACTGCCAAGGAGGTCAATAAGCTGTATTTTGACAGAATATACATAAAGAAATACTTGACTTACCTGCATGAGTATAAATTCCCAGGTACTATAGACTATCTTTAATATATGGCCACCACTCATCCCTAAGTATTTACATATATAAGAATCATTGGGTGATAATTCTGTGATTTTCAAGACAAAAAACTTTTCATCTGTTCGTTGAGTATTATGATATGGATCACATGAGTATCAGAAGTGATTACAGTGTGTGATATCACTGAGAATAGCCCCATAGAGAAATGTTTAGTAGAAGGAGTATGCCTTGAATATCTTCAAAGTAACAAGTAAGCAACCCTACAACCTTAGCCCTGACTATAGAAGGGCATGAAGTATATAAAGGAAATTGCAGGGCAAAATATGAAGCAAAATGAGTTGTATGTACAACACATGCAAAGAACATCACCCTATCACCTTGCTGGAGAATGTGTCCCCTGTAACCCACCTTAAGGGAAGTTGCTGGCCCTGCACCCTGGCTTGCAAGGACAAACATCTTCCACATATATATGACAGGAAGGAGCATTGGGCTAATCACAAGACAGGATACAAACTAACCCCGAGACATACCATATAACATAATGCACAGACTGTGCCTATCCAATGGCAAGAACAAGTACACACACAGGTAACAAATAATATTGGAATGCACAGGTCAAAACATCATTCTGATAGACCATATAACTTCAAGAGTCCTAGTGATGGACACAGGAATAGAAGAAAACACAGGAAACTCTGCAGAAAAGACTAGCCTCTACCAGCATGTAATGCCACATACTGACAGGGCATAACAGTAGGGGCATCAGTTTCTCATCCTGAGAAAGATGTGGCTTAATCTTAATGGTACGGATGCACTAAGCTACAGCAAATTGAGGATGCTATTCTTGCACTGGTGAAAAAGTTGTATTTGTCAGCACAAGAAATAATCTGCAAACACAAATAGTAATGCCACAATCAAAGGAAAAAGATCAAGGAAAGCACCACTTACAACATAAACTTAATACTACTAAGTTTCAGCTCTGTCTTGCTGCTCATACCATGGTGAAGATAATGTTTGCCAGGGGGTATTCCCCTAATCAACCCCTCAGACAGTTGGGCATACCCAGAGAGGGAAACTTTAATTATTGAAATTTTCTGACATGGCATTAGGGACTTTTTGTTTCTGACTCTGTACTGTAAAGAATTACCAAGATATGCTACATGAGTCCAGAACAGTAATTACACAGGGTCTACCAGCAGCCCGATGGCATTGCTTTTAGATGTCAAAATATAATGACATATGCTTCATCATGCATGGTATAAGTAAAAGATATTTGTCTTCCACCACAGGAGTTGGAACCCCCTGCACTACAAATGGAGCAGGCTCTTTTCATACACTTCACTGCACAGTGCATATTCATCCTTACACTTTAGCCTTCAATTTCTCTGATATACATTAGGGTAAGTATCCTACTCCATGTCACAAAATCTATTCAACAATCTAAACTGTAACTAGGCATGTCTATTGGGCACTTTCCAAGGGGAGGGATAATGGAGGGCTGTCTCCTATCACCCTCCTTGAGTACATTATTCTCACTACAGTATGCAAGCAAAATGGAGCTGAAAGTCAGGAGCACTGAGTGGACTTGGGCTGTGAACAACACTTTCCGCAATCTTTTTCCTTTATTCATGGTGTAACCATATCAACGCTAGAACAATAGTATTCACTTAGCTCAAATACTATTGCATTTGTTATTTGTAGAGGTAATTTTCTGGAATAAGTCCGCCAAGCAGACCATGACGATTTCAATATCATTGGACTCGTCTCACCGTCTACAATGCAAATAAGTTG
>NW_020871004.1:172987-187987 GCF_003789085.1 Penaeus vannamei | reverse complement strand
TGCATTAATGGATATCACACAAATCAGAATTTGTTCATATGTGTATTTATATACATACATCAAAATATATATATATATATATATATATATATATATATATATATATATATATATATATATATATATATATATATATATTATATATATATATATATATATATATATATATATATATATGTAATATATATATATATATATATGTTATATATGTATATATATGTATATGTATTATATATATATATATATATATATATATATATATATATATATATATATATATACATTTGTGTTTGTGGACATATATATGTATGTAAATATGTATATATGTGTGTGTGTGTGTGTGTGTGTGTGTGTGTGTGTGTGTGTGTGTGGTGTGTGTGGTGTGTTTGTGTGTGTGTGTGTGTGTGTTGTGTGTGTGTGTGTGTGTGTGTGTGTGTGAGAGAGAAAGAAGAAAGGAGAGAAAGAGAAAGAGAAAGAAGAAAGAGAGGAGAAAGAGAAAGAGAGAAAGAGAGAGAGAGAGAGAGAGAGAGAGAGAGAGAGAGAGAGAGAGAGAGAGAGAGAGAGAGAGAGAGAGAGAGAGAGAGAGAGAGAGAGAGAGAGAGAGAGAGAAATGCACAACTGGGTGATAAAATTAAAATTGAGTATTTGATTAAACAGTGTTATTAAGTTATTAAGTATTGCCTATCCTCCTGATTCAATATTTCAGGGTGGCTAAGTTTTTACTGACAGAACAAACTTTGGTACAATTTTGGTAAGTACAATTCTGGCAACATTTTGGGCAATCATATTAAGTCATCTATAAAAAATAAATAACTATGATTGACTATCATAAATATTTAGGGATAGTATAACCATCTCAATTATCCCAGTCCATCTAATATGACAAATGTACCACATGAAAATTACATTACCCAGGATAGGTAAAAATCCTGTTGCACACACTATTGTACAAGTCATGGCATTAAAATCTTATATAAGAGAAAATAACTGAATTTGGTAATATGCTATACAAGGCATACCAGTGAATCAAAGTCCTGTATATATATCATTCTCCAGTGACCGCAACACTGAAATTACCTTGCAATGATTAACATTAATATATTACATACACACACACACACACAGACTGACATTATTCATCAAAGAGATCAATTCTCCAGTAAGACAACCTTCCTCCGAGAATAAATCTTTTAACACTAAAGGGCAAACATCTGGTTATCCTTGTCGTCGCGGGCCATTGTTCGTTGCCGCTGACCTGAGGAGCCGTGGCCGCAGTGATGGTCGGCAAAGCATCAGCAGCAGCTGCTCGCTCAGCAAGGAAGCGATCAAATTCTGATGACGATATGGGCTCCTGTCTTGGTCCAGCACCAGCTTGTCCCTCACCAGGCTGTACAAAGTAAATGTATCTTAAAGTTCATAAAAGCTACAATGACAAAGGGTATGCCATCTTACAGTATGATATTATTTCCTATGTTGCAAGAAATTTATGAATAATCATGCATGATTAATCCATTTTCTTTATAAAATAAATTCATACTGTAAACAAAATCGAACATCGACTGGAAATTTCACACTGCATACATAATACCATAGCATTACATATCCAGTTTTCCATTTTTTTTTCTGAGGTGAAACAATAGTTGAACAAAACTTTCATGAAAAAGGATAATAACACTACTCCAGATACCTATTAATGGTCAAACTACACCTAACACAAGCTGTATTAACACCTTGCTCCTTGCACATTGAAATCTACTTACATTTTCATTTAGCCAGGCTTCTATCGCGTCAAAGTCACTGTCTTTCTGTTGCTGGAAAACATACATCCACAAAAACATCACATTAGCTAAGTTTCAGAAAACAGCATAGAGCTTCTTAACTATTTTTGTGTTAAGGAGAACTGCATTAATCTGGAAAAATTGAAGACATCCAGCTACAGGTAGGAAAACTGTGTTCTGTTATACTTAGTCAATAAAACAGAGAGGCAGGGATAAGGGGGAGAAGGGGTAAGGGGGAAATGAAATAGGGTATAAGGGCATAGGAAAAGGGAGGACAAGAAAACATAAGAAATGAAGAGAGGAAGGATACGAGCAGAGGACAGGAGAAGAAAGGAAAAACAGAAATAAAAGGAAAGGCAAGTACAGAATAAAGGAAAGAAAATCTGAGAAAAGGGGGGGGGTGAGAAAACAGGAGAGAGAAGGATACAATACAGGAGGGAAAATCTAGGTTCAGGATTGGCTCAGTAAGATTGAATTGGCCCTGGTTTACATCCAATTTGATGGGAGCTCCACTAAGGCCCAGTTAAGCCTGTCTCTAAAAAAACAAACTTGCAAATCAACATCAAATGCTATATCATTTGCTTGTCTGTCTACAAAATATACAACTAGGGACTTTTTCCATCACTCTACGCATTTCGAGTATTGAGTAATAAGCCATGTAATCCCCTCAGGCATCCATAAATAAAAAGAAATTATTGTTTGTATGATTCCCTATAGTGAATAAATATATTTCTGACTGAAAATTTTGGATGATTCAAACCAATATTAATGCTACTGTAATAACTAAAAGTTCTAAATGAAATCTGATGACTAAACTTTTTCAAATCTGATCATATCATCAAGTTTTATTTACCATTCATCACAAAATGCATCTCTCTCTCTCCCTCCCCCCCCCCTCTCTCTCTCTCTCTCTCTCTCTCTCTCTCTCTCTCTCTCTCTCTCTCTCTCTCTCTCTCTCTCTCTCTCTCTCTCTCTCTCTCTCTCTCTCTCTCTCTCTCACACACACTCACACACACACTCTCACACACACTCACACTCACACTCACACTCACACTCACACACACACTCACACACACACACACACACACACACACACACACACCACACACACACACACACACACACACACACACACACACACACACACAACACACACACACACACACTCACACACACACACACACACACACACACACACACACACACTCACACACACACACACACACACACACACACACACACACACACACACACACACACACACACACACACACAGAGGATATGTGTGTATCTATATAACTACCATCAAAATTTCTGTAATACCAGTATGTATAACAATACACACAAATAGAGTCAACAAGAAAGTACTGAATAAAATCTCTAAATATATGAAATGCAAAAGTGGGTGTATAAAACAGGAGAGCAAAGATCTGTGCAACATTTGAAAGCTGTGACGTGCAACAGCGAAATGCAAAAGAAACGTGTTCAAGGCACACCAGCATAATTCATTCACATATATTAAATCATTAATTGATCACATGAAATTCTGAATTCCTAGAGCCTATTCCTCTCTTGCTCATGCTAATAAAAAACCTAAGACACATTATATCCTTACACCCTCAAGCCTATCATAATGATGTCAATACATTGTTTCCAATCGTATTTGTTGACAACAATACTGACTGACCAGACTATGGACCCTGCAACTACAACAAAAATATGGGTACTAGATAACACTTTCAAAATAGGGGGGGGGGATCCATTAATCACTCAATCAATATAAATAAACTACAGTTTCTATATAATCTATACAAAACAAAATAAAAATGGGAAGAGAAGGATAGAGAAAGTGAAGAATGAAAAGAGAAGGGAGAAAGAGAGAAGAGGAGAGGGAGAAAAGAGGAAGGGAGAGAGAGACAAATAAAGAAATAAGAAGAGAGAAAGGGAAAAGGTGAAAGAAAAGGAGAAAAAGGGAAATGAGGTGAGAGGAGGGGAGGGGTCAAGAAACAAGAGGAGAGGTGAAGAGAGAGAGGGCAAGAGGAGAGGAAACAAGTGAAGAGAAGAGACGAGAGGAGAGAAGAGAGGTGAGGGAGGAGGGAAGATGACACCTCTACCTTCTTTAAACATCAAAACCTTTTTTTTTTTATCCCTGATACATCAAAAACATAGAAAAAAGACAAAAACAAAAATGTTTATATCACTATTCTGATATCTGGCGAGATGTCACTTCCTTCCTATCCCCCAACTCTGGTTTAGTTACACATTCAACAATCATGTGGAATAATCATAATATATACTTGGATAAAAGTTTAATGAAAAATAAATTATTAAAGACTGTTTCCTCAAACTTTAAAATATCTAAGGAATACAAGAAAATCAAAACAGCAAATCAAATTAATATTATGCAAATTGATACCAAGAGAAATCAGATATGAAAACAAAATAAGAAAGAATCAAACTAACTGAACAAAGGATAGGATGACCCAATACTTTAAAATATTGTTCTAATAACAATGATCCAATAAAAATACTGTACAGTACAACTAATCATAATTTCTACATGTTACAAATCAAGATACCATGCTCTTATGTCAATATAACCTAAATCAATTACTTTCTCTAAGTTCCATCATAAACCTAAGACAACAATATATTAATCTATCTCTAAATCTATGTTATCTTCTTACATCTAAAAAAAAAAAAAAACTATCAAAAATATAACTAGTACCAAACTACATATATGACTGTTAACAGTACATCATATACCTTATCAAAGTCATGCATCTTGATAACAAAACTGTTTAGTATGTCAGCAATATGATTAAATAAGCCTATTACATCTGGCTGACAATAAAAAGGGTTACATCTTTTACCTGCAAAGAAAGTTTTACTCCATCCATACATAAATGTGTGTGTGTGTGTGTGTGTGTGTGTGTGTGTGTGTGTGTGTGTGTGGTGTGTGTGTGTTGTGTGTGTGTGTGTGTGGTGTTGTGTGTGTGTGTGTATGTGTGTGTGTGTATGTGTGTGTGTGTGTATGTGTGTGCGTGTGAGTGTGTGCGTGTGAGTGTGTGCGTGTGTGTGTGCATGTGTGATTGCGTGTGTGCATGTGTGATTGCGTATGTGCATGTGTGATTGCGTATGTGCATGTGTGATTGCGTATGTGCATGTGTGATTGCGTATGTGCATGTGTGATTGCGTATGTGCATGTGTGATTGTGTATGTGCATGTGTGATTGTGTATGTGCATGTCTGTGTGTATGTGTGCGTGTGTATGTGTGTGTGAGGGGGGGGTGTACGTGTGTGGGTGTTCGTGTGTGTGGGTGTACGTGTGTGTGGGTGTACGCGTGTGTGTGTATGTGTGTGTGGGTGTACGCGTGTGGGTGTACGCGTGTAGGGATGTACGCGAGTGTGGGTGTACGCGTGTGTGGGTGTACGTGTGTGCGTGTGTGGGTGTACGCGTGTGTGGGTGTACGCATGTGTGTGTGCGTGAGTGTGTGTGAGTGAGCGAGAGTGAGTGTAAATTGAATGTGAATGTGAATGTGAATGTGAGTGTGAGTGTGAGTGTGAGTGTGTGTGTGTGAGTGTGAGAGTGTGTGTGTGGGTGCATATGTGTGCGCACACAAGTGTACGAACACAAATATAAGTACAATACTGAATATGGATACGTACTCACACAAAGTTGAGAATAAGAAAATTACTATAAACATTTCTAGTAAGAGAAAAGCAGTGCTTCAAAGTCATATAGCATACACAAAAAAGCTTTGTGATCATGCTAAACAAGGTATCACTGGCAGGCATAATCAGCAATATCTTCTTTCAAATTAAGACACAGCAATAAAAAATAATGCAAATTCAATCAAAGAAAGAATATCATACTTTACTTAAAAATGACTTAAAGTGAAAGGATACATTTAACACCTGACTACTGGAAAACAGTAAAACAAGCTCAATAAGTGTTATACTGTCTTTACACGTCCAAAATGAAGGGAAAGTATGTTATCATTTTCGAGGTATCATTTAAATCATAGCTATCTTGCAAAGACTGACCTTTGTCCATTTATTTACTTTTCTCTCCTGATTCTCTCTTCTTTCAGTCCCCTTATTTTCTCTACCATATTTAGTGAGCTTATATAACAGCACAAAAAACAAACTATAAATTATCCCACCTTCTAAAGTTTTACATTTTCTTGTGCTTGCTTTATCTCCCTAAACAATTTCTATAATCTTTAGCATTATAGAAATTGTCATCACCTTAAACAAATCTTTTCCTGGCACAGAAGAAGAAACAAAATCAATCAGCTGACTTTCTATTGGATTTGTCCTTGAAATATCAACCTTTCAACTACTTTACCTTTTGTGGCAAGTCTTCCGTTTATTCCAAATTTTCTTACTCTATGCAAGTCCTATTCCACAAATAACTTTAGCTATCTGTAGGGAAGGTTTCCCTTTTGCAATACCCTAGTATATAATATATGGAACACTAGATAAATTTCTTTGTTAATGTATCCCATTCACTGCAAAATCACTTTTTAACCTTGAAACAGACGTTGCATTTCTGTGACACTTTCTTATGCCAACCTCATGTGATTTATAACCAACATTTATTGCATTTCTTCCTGTCCTGGCAAGATGCAAGTCTCAACAGAATTAGTAATCATAAATCAGTAAATACTCAGCCAGAAAGATTCTACATGATCCAACACATCTAAGTAGAAAAAAAAAATTATCAAAAAAGAAAAATTATAAAGATAAAAACCAAAATAATTTTTCTAAATCATGAACCAGGACAAGAAAATGTGCAATGGAAAATGTTAGTGAGGCACACATATTTCACGGTCATTCTTACCCACAGCTCCTGCTGCTCAGCCACAGTGTCGGGAAACAATAATAAAAAAAGACGAAGAAAAAAAAACAAAGAAAACAAATAAGTCACGGAATATGGGGGAGATCAGGGAAGGGGAAGGGGAGGAACTTATTACCCCTGTTTTTGATGGTGATAATTCTTAAGTCAACTTAAACATGCCTAGTATTACCTTAACAAGAACCCAAACTCATTATTAAACTGGGTGTGTAATATAAAATATAAATGGTGCACAATAATCCATCCAAAATAACAACTGCAAACCAGAGGAAGTACATTAAACATCTGGATTATGGTTGCATCACATGAAACAAAACTGCTTAGCACAAAACAAAACAGATATTTCATAAATATAAAGGCTATACATCAAGGAACTCTCTCTCTCTTCATAGTGTTAAACACCTGTATTGTACATATCTAACAACTAATATATCTACCATGGCAAGACATTATTAAGTAAAATATCATCCTTTCAAAATTCTTAAACATGATCTCTCCTCCAGATTTTTTTGTTTGTGTATGTACTAACCATATATTAAGTTGTTTCTATCTTTTTTTTTCTTTCTTTCTTGTCTAACAATTCCTTGATGTATACCTCTCACATTCAAAATAAAACTATTGCCAAGTAACTCAACAGAAAATCAACTAATATGGACTGATAAAGAAAAAAAATAAAAAAAAAATACAACACAGAAAAGCACTACATAAAAACTAAAACATAGTGCTAACTGAACCTCACTTGCCAACACATATTTTCTTGTTAATAAAATCAAATGTTGAGTAACATCATGTGTTATCATGTGTTTCCTGGCAGTGAGATTCTTCATAGTACTACGAGCATCATGACACAACAGCACACTGTAGCAATTATGAGGCATGCTTGTTTCTGTAAAACAGGCACTTACCGGATTGTGTCTAAGCTGTGCTGTGCGGGCAAGTGAGGCACCACTTACGTCCACATCAGCATTATCCTGGTAGCTGCTGCCGCTGTGTGAATTACAACAAGAGTTACCCATACATAATTAACACCGTTGTGTATAGATTTTGCCATCTTTCCCACGTTCAAAAATGTTCTCTTCTTCATCCTCTTAATCACAAGAATCATTCTATTGATTTAAAATCATAGAGCCTTTGCTATGTCATTACAACTTAAAAAAATGTAAAAGCTCTTTCATTCTGTAAATAAAGGTGGTAATTGCTTGAATTTAAAAAACTTTATAACAAATAATAAATAGCAAGGACTAAATCTTGATTTACATTTCATATTTCATTCTATTACCAACAAAATATATTTTCAGTAGTCAATAACAATTCTCAAACAGAACAGTCTTGAATAATAATAAACTTTATTACTAATACAACTTAGATGTAAAAAAAGAATAGGAAAAAAAGTTACCTGACTTTTGCATTTTCATAAGTTGCAGTTCGTGACTGTGCAAACATATCAAAGTCTGCATCTTCATTTTTCTTCACTTTAGGAGAGCTTCCAACAGCTGAAAGGAGAGGAAGCACAAGTATTTTATATCCTACAATCTGAATTTTAAACACAAAAAAATGAAAATCCCACCATATTTCATCCTCTATCCCTCTGAAGATAAGCAAGTGGCAAAATTGAAATCTTCCTTGACCATCACTGCCTGCAACGACTTTTCCAGCATACTGCAGAAGAGTGCCCAGACTTGATCCTAGAACACTTAGGTAATAACAAAGATCAGACTAATATGATGATGTGTAGCCAGGATAAATTAAAAGTAACAACAGCCTATACATCTTCCTATCAAAAATTAACTTATCAACATGTCTTCCTACTAAATGCTTTCTTACTAATGTTAAAAATTAAGTTTATTCCAAGTTGCAATACATAAAAAGAGGCTATAAACAAGACTAGACACCTCAGGATCCTGCACCCATGATCTTTTTCAACAGGTCAAAAGGGATCATTCTATCTTTTTTTAAGTACTCAAGGTACTTAAAAAGATTGGAAGCACCTCTGCAAAAAGCAAAAGCAAAATTGACTTTTTCCTAGAGTATGCTCATGCTTATTTATATGGGTCAGCTTGCTATAATTCAGAAAATACTGATATTTTTTTACTTCTGGTAATTATAAAACATTGATTAAATTGCATAAATAATTCTTTTCTACTCTGGTACCTGACACCATACCCTCCCTGCCTAAATGTCATGTCATTTGGCTTTCCCCCTTTTTCACTTCTGTAAATATGTGCAATAAGTTATGCAAAATGTTGTCTTTATATATTTTCTTTGAAAAAGGTTCATTAAAAATGATGGCAAAAAGGGAGGAGGAGGAGGAGGAGGAGGAGGAGGAGGAGGAGGAGAGGAGGAGGAGGAGGAGGAGAGAGGAGGAGGAGGAGGAGGAGGAGGAGGAGAGGAGGAGGAGGAGGAGGAGGAGGAAGAAGAAGAAGAAGAAGAAGAAAAAGAAGAAGAAGAAGAAGAAGAAGCAGAAGCAGCTACCAAATATGATTTTACAGAGTAGTGCTACCTTTCTTTTAATTTTTTAACATAAAAACAATCTCACATTACAACATATAGACATTTTCCTTTCTACAAAAAACAATAAAAATGTTTATCCCTGCATGTTAATTATAATAAAGCATTCTTTTTTCTTATTTATAAGTCTAAGAAAATGATAACAATTATAATAACAATAATCAAAAGAAACAATCTAAGACAAAAAATAAGCATAAAAATAAAAATAAGAGGGTGGAGGAGAGAGGAGGAACAGGATGAGGAGGAGGAAGAGGAGGAAAATGAAAAGGAGAATGAGATAAAGGAGAAGGAAGAGGAGGAGGAAGGGGAGGAAGAGGAAGAGGAGGAAGAGCAGGAAAAGGAGGAAGAGGAGGAAGAAGAGGAGGGGGAGGAAGAGGAGGAAGAGATAGATGAGCAAGAGGAAGAAAAAGAGGAAGAAGAAGAAGAGGAGGAGGAGATAGTAGTGTTAGTGGCAGTGGCAGCGGAAAAAGAAGAGAAGATGAGGGAACAAAAAGGAAACTTACTAAGACCGGCTAGCTGGGCCGAGGGAGGTTCGTCAGCCAGATCAATCAAGGACACCTCCGCTTGTGGAGCTCGCTGCGGGGGTGGAATCTGGGGGGCTGCTGCGTAGGGGGGACCTGCTGGGGGGATCTCGTGGGACTGCTAATGCCCTTCACCTTGCTCATGTGACGGTCATATCTGTGTGAATTCAGCAGAGTTGCAAAGACGAATATTAATGAGTAAGAGATTGTGAGTTTACTTGATTAATGAATAAATAATGCAAACTTCTCTTGGCAAAGGCAGGTATCAAAAGCGAGTATGTATAGGAAAGATAGAAAGGACAGATGATAAAAGAATGAGAAGATAGACAGAGGACACAAAAAACAAGGAAAAGAAAAGGAAAGGAAGAATTTTTTTTTTAGCAATACTCAGGAAGAATACAATACTGTATGAAAATATTAAATTTCATTTAATACTACTGTAACAACAAAAATCTACAATTGCACAGATAACTGATTGATCCACAGAAAATCATCCTTATAGTTTCAAAAGGAAACCAACAGCATTTGGAAACTACTAACAATTGTTGTTTTCCTTACATAGTTAGACATATTAAACTAATTATAACTAATGAATGTATCTATCTATATTCCGTTAAAAAAATTTAACTCAATAAAAATATTGCATAAAATATTAATTCAAAAATAATTTAGTAAGAACTCTCACAACAACTGATATTTTTGTAGATACAAATACAAGTCTCAAACCTTAGGAAAAGATTATTAAGGTTGTCATTTATACGCAGTAAGTCAGCTGTGAGAAGGTCATCATTCACACGACGACAACAAGTTCTACCACACGTTGCTGCATTGCTCGGCAGGTTGCATGTAATTCCTTCAGAATACAAAACAAGTGAATTAAGAATAGAGTGTAATGATTCATCTCAACAAAAATATAAATGTCAACTGTTCACTAATACAAGTTCAACTTTTAAGAACAATTATAATGAAACAGAGTATTCTATAACAAATTATTTGTGTCTATCAATCCTTTAAATTCACCTGCAGCAGCTGAGCATCATCCTGGTGCTCCTTGCCTGGTGAAAGTTCAGACAACATCTCAGCTAAAACTTTTGCATTTGACTCCACGACATCTAGTTCGCTGTGCAGCTTGGCTCGTTGTTCTGCTGTTAGGGTGACAGGTGCAGCTTGAGGAGGTGGAGGCTGGTGAGCTGCTTGACGTCGAGGGGAAGTGGGTACTCCCAGTGGGCACACGAGGAGGACGAGGTTCTGGAGCTGCTACCGTCTAAAGAAAAAATAGAAAGTAATACATACAACAACAGTCACAATAACAAATAACCAGAAAATGACACACTCAGCACATTCTACATTTTCTGATTTTTAGGTGGACAAAGAAAAGAAGAGGCATTAGAAAAGGAAAAGGAGGAACAGAAATAACAAAAATTAATAGATCATTTTTTTTATTCAAAGCACAAAGGAAAAAAGCAAAAAACAACATACCCGCTGTGGAGTCAGGATGGGTGCCATGGTGTCAAGATTGGTCATGGGGAACTCCACACCTTTGTGCTTCAGGTCAGCATACACCTGCAAAGATATTCAACTTTACTACCAGTATATTTGCAAATACTTCTTTATTGTTTGTGGATTATCTTAATCCTTTAGTTAGTCCTATTCAGGCCTCTTTATTAGCATTTGGCAGGATTACTCTGCCCATCCACCCTACTCCACTCTCCCCCTCCCAACCCAACCCCACCCACCTGCCTCATCTTCCTACCTCTTATGCCTCTCTTCCTCCCAGCACAAGCTAAAGAAATTGTTTTCCCCTCCCTTACCTCATTGCCTATCCATGGTTTCCTTCGCACCTTCCTCGTCCACCCTTTGCCTACTAAATACTCCTAAACTTTGTTGCTTTTCTGAACAGCACACTGCATAATCATGCAATCTCACAGACCACTTGTTAGCTATCTCACAGACCACGCTGGTTTGCATGTGTTTGCCATGAGGATTGTGACCCCTCATGGCGCAATTCTAAATATACATCCCATGTGGGATATAGCATACTCCATGATCATGCAGTCTCACAGACCATGCTGATTTGCATGTGTTCACTATGAGGCTTGTGACTCCTCATGGAGCGATTCTAAATATACGCCCCACGTGGACAGCCACCGCTTGTGCCTGCCAGGGTCAGATATAAGGACAACTCAACTTGACCTCTCACTCATCCGTTCACCAGTAGCTAACCTGCTGACCACTCTCCCTCTGCACGGCTGCGCCCTCGCTAGGGCTGGAGGCTGCGGGTATCACAGGCACCACGTCTCATATCATGTTCTATTCAATTCATGTGATCAGTCTTCTTAACCCATTTATGATGGGTGTCCCACGTATGAGATACCCGGAAAAATAAACATTACTGGGCGTCCCACCAGTTTGACATGGGATCAGAGCTCATGCTCCAAATATGTCATGGTCCGCGGCCGGCGTTTGGACAGATTCCAGATTTTCAGCTTCAAAATATACCACTGTTAGTGGGTTAAAAGTGTATCACTTTTGCCCACCAGTATCAATATGAGAGGTTCATAACCTTTTATATGCTGCTTGGCATCTCATCACATGAGAATCTTTTACTTGTGTGAGAAGACAACTTCTCTAAACTCCTAAGAACATACTTACCATTAATGAACTCTGAAAATCTGAGCATTATCGGGTCTATAGGGAACATGGACTAGCTGAGGAACTTGTCGTTTACTTGATTAACTCAATTTACTTTAACCTTTAACAAAGCTATATACTTATAATCACCTGTAATACTGAAAAAAAAAAAAAAAAAAAAAAAAAAAAAAATCTGAATAACAATCAATAAAAGCATATACAGAATAATATCCATAAATAAATATAATATAAAAACAAAAACCCCTCTGCTGGAGCATATCTAGTTAACCATTCATTACATTACAGTTGAACAAAAATTAGAAACAATGTAACACAACCAGTCTACATAAATCAAAAAGAAACAAAATTTCACCAAAATCTTTTGCACGAGAATATTTCTCACCTGACTAACTCCCGCAAGCTCAGGCTGGTGACGGAAAGCATCAGCCCAGGACTGGATAAGTGACAAGACTTTCTCTTGTACTGCCGGTGGTGGCTCGTTCTTGGGACCTGAGGTGGTTGAAGTATCTACTGAATTTCCCCTTTCTATCACAAACTCTTTCATCTATTTTCCATTTCTAAATTTAGTACTTGTACTATCAAAAGTGTAAGCTAGTTAATTCAATTTTGAAATCAGCAAATAACCAGGAAATTCATCCCAGCTAAAATATTTTAAGATGATTTTTTCTTTTACAATATCTAAATAGAAAAAAACATATAACATTAATTCTTTTTTTTCAACAACTAAATCAATACAAGACTTCTTAAGAAAACAGGTCTAAATACAAGCATCATTTTCTAAATCTCTACAAAATGTTTCTAAATACGTATTTGAGTAAAACATAAATAACAATAACAGGTTCCATGATAACATTCTAATACCAATCATAACCATAAACCAGGGCTGTCAAACTCATTTACCCCAGGGGGCCACATATCACCATAGTATTTTGTATACGGGTGTGATAATCATGAGTCGACATGAAAATATTGCCATATGGTAGATGTGAAAGCATAGAAGGCTATGTCATTCAATGCAAAAACACAGTAATAGAACAAAAGTAATTAAAAAAACAGTAAGAGTGTAAGTGATAGTCTTAAAAGACAGAGGACTGGTTAGTTAACGATCTAAAATGGCCGATTATAAGACAAACAGCAAATATGACTCAGGCCACATATTTGACACCTGTGCCATGAACACTAATTTCTTGGATACAAAAAACCTCATTGAACTGGCATTATATTCTATTTTAAGTTTCTGATGGAAACGTGCAAGAATCTTCTGAGGTCTATATATACTAATAATAAATTTTTTTACTTACAGCATGGAACAAACTTACCTATAAGTTTAACCAGTTCTTGTACAAAATCTTTGCTACAGACAAGGACATGGAAACGCTTGTCACAATTCTTGACACAAGTCTCTAGTACCTGTAAATCAACATAAATACAAAATGAAACACTTTCAAACCAATAACAATTCAATGACTAATCTACATTTGAATTTCTATTTAACCTTTTGCTTCCTCCAAAAACTAAACTATATAATCAGTAATAACAAAATAGAAATACTATTGAGGCTTAAATTCTAATAATGAACCAGAAACATATAGAAAAACTCTTTTCTACTTGAAATGAATAATATCAACATGAGTTCCCCTCCTTTTACCTTACACTACTTCACAATATCAAATACACATCTCGCATTTTTCAAACACACTGCACCACTGTTACAAATCAACAACTCGGTGCATACTAACTGTCAGAGTGTACATGACCACACTATAGTTCTTGGGCTGGCTCGTGAGACGCTTCCTGATTGCCTTGACAGCATCCCTGGGGCCCTCCTCGGATTCATTAATCAAGTCGCACACCTCCAAGTTCAGCCCCCAGTCTTCGGAAGCAAGGGTCTCGGATGTGGCCTGTTCTGAAAAAAAAATTGTGAGGAACAAAATTAAAAGGTTAATCAATTTGAAACAGTTCTCTCTGCAGCTCAGTAACCTTGTAATCTCAAGCAGTGTTAGAGTTCTTGAGTTACTCAATGTCTGCGTTTATTCCAATACTGTTTTTCCTAAAAGAAAAGTCGTAAAAGTACATTGAGTACACTTTTCTTTAATTACTCTCGTGAATTTGACCATTTCATGGTTTGCAATATACGCTGGACTCTGACACTACCCTTGTTTCTACCCAAATGCCAAAGGAGAAACATCCTATCATTAAGAATAACAAATACTGAAATGGTAGTATAGTTGTAATATCTTTGGTAATTGTGACTGTTTTAGTTACAGTAGAGGTACTTTATATAGAACTAGAATGCAAGTAATTACAATATAATCAACATCTACCCTTGTAATAACAAAGGTATTAATGATCATAATTAACTGATGATTGACTGATGATGGTTATCATCATTACTATCATTTATTATCATCATCATCAACCCTCCATTTTATAACAACTACGAAATCTCAAGATCTTATTTTCAACCCTGGACTGAGTTGCATCACTGTTTAGCCTTGTTGTTATTGTGCAACTCTTACCTGCTTCTGCTGACTTAAAAACACACACTTTTCAAGAATCATGCATATCTTGTCCCTTTGCCTGGTAACTTGGAAATCTGAATTCTTTAGAGGAGAGAAAGAGAGAAAGAGAGGAAAAGAGAGAGAAAGAGAAAGACATAGAAATAGAGAGAGAGAAAATAA
>NW_020871004.1:148822-157207 GCF_003789085.1 Penaeus vannamei | reverse complement strand
CGCTCTATAAGATGGCGGTGTCCATTTTCCTCTATCTACGCGCGTCGCTGTCTTCAACCTCTACCGATTTACCAATACGAGTTTATAGAAAATGCAGACATAAACAAATGACTCTGCTGCAGAAGGTCGATTTCGACTTCGCATAGTGCTGCCGTTTTTTTCCATTTAACAGTAAATATAAGTCTTGCGCAACTTATACTATGTTCCATCCCATTCTATTTTTCCGCTCTATAACATGGCGGTGTCCATTTCTCTCTATCTACGCGTGTCCGTCTCCGTAACCTCTACCTATATAATTATCGGATATCGACTTTGTACGCATTGCGTGTTTCACTTGTTTACTTTAGCGGTATTTCATTCGCTGTCCGTCGGACAAAGTTTGTCTCGTCTTTCTGATTATACAGCCTTTCTATTTTTGTCGGGACAAATCTAGGATCGTATTTCATATAATTAAACTTTTTATAGATGTTTCAGTGTTACTTATTTTATCTCGACATCTACAGGTTGTTATAGAGATCATGCATTCCCCCCCACCCCCCTCCTCATGGAGCTTCATGAAATCGATTTATCCCCGTCATCCCTCCCCCCCACCTTAGAATTTATTATCTGCGAGGACCCCCCTCTCCCCCCATTTGGAGCTTAGTCTCTGGGACAGTGCGTCAGGCTCGTTAACAAGTACCGATGTTCCTTATCAAATTGTGTGCCACAGGCAATGTGTCACATTGGGGTAAAGGCTGCCCAAGAGAGACCACAAGCTAGAAAATATGGGATAATTTTTAATTCAGAAGACAACACATTCAGAATATTTACAAAAAGCATGACGAAACAATATCTAAAGGGTTATTGAATTACACTCTCCATGAAAAGCAAATGCAAATGTGATAAAGGCCAATATACTTACTGGATATTACAGATGAGTTAACGAAATTTAGACCTGTTTGAATTAGTAGATCTAAAATATGAAATAATCAACACCGAACTAAATAAAGTGTCCTATGGTACATGCAACCAGCATGCGTTCTGCGTGCCTTTCCGTCGGCATCTGTCAGGACGCGGCTTTCACAGATTTCACAAAAAAAGCACCACACATAACCACCTTAAAATCAAGCGAGCTCATTGCACACAGGACCATGACTTTTATAAGAGAAGGTCCTATTTTCCGGATCTACCAAACTTCATCGACATCAACATTCGCGAAATGACAAAAATTTCTTGGCGTATTCTCCAGCTGGATGACACCATAAACGCATTCACACCATACTTGAGGACTCTACTCACCGCTCGCCCGTTTAAGGGCATTTTCCGGCCTTTGATACGATCGCGACATCCTAATGGCGTAATTACATCACACTGCAGATCAAACTCAGTGCCGTTGCAGGCGAAAATCGAGGGAAAGGAGAGGCTGAGGCTCGGTCGGCGTGACACGAGACGTGAGTCGGCCTCAAGGAAAGGGACGAATGTAGGCTGCGCATCTTTCCAAAGGATAAAACTGAAGATTTGCAGCCAGTATTACAGAAGAATATTATTTTTAAGCATCATTAAGTCAGCATGAATGATACGTATTACAGCTGTGATGCTTGATGTTCATGTGAGTGACATGATATATTATCTTATTTTAGCAGAAATAAACATATTCCGGGGCTAAAAAATATGATTATGGTCAGACGGAAGATCGAATCTTGAAAAGTCAGAGAGAAATTGCAAAGATAATTAATCAATCAAAATGTGACCAAGTATTAGTCTCATTTCGTATTAGAAAGTATCTTTTAATAAGTTATTCGGTTTACAACAAGCGATACGAACACATTTAGGGAGAAGACCTTTCGTTTCGTGAAATGGCGCGCTCTTTACGACTTAACAGACTTAAAAATAGAAATTATATATGTATATATATATATATAAACATATTTTATGTATATATCATATATATATGTATATATATATATANCAATGATATTGATAGTAGTGATGACGATAATGATTTTAATGATGCTTATAAAGATGATAACAATAATGACAAAACAGTAATAATGATAATGATGACTATAGTTATAATCATAAAAATGATGGAAATGATGATGATAGTTGTTACAACAAAACCAAACGATCATTAATAAATTAACAACAATAATAAAATGACAACAATTTTAAAGTGATGATAATAATGATAATCAAAACTATACCATTTATAATGATAAAGGTAGTGATGATATTTGTGATGGTAGTAAAAATAATGATAAAAATAGAAGTAACAATTACATTAAAATTATGATGGTATTGATAATATGAATAATAATGATGATGATGATATTAATATAATTATTATAATAATGACAATTAGTGCAGTAGTAATAATAATAATGAGAATACTGAGAATGCAGGTGATAAAAATATTAGTAATGAATATAAATTCAATATGATGATAATGACCAGTGATAATAAGGATAATAATTAATATGTAAGGATAATATTGATAGCACGAATAACCGTAGAATAAAACAATATTTTGACCACGACAACAAAAATATATAATAATGATTAATAATAATAATAATAATAATTATAATATACATAATCGATAATACATAATAATAAATAATAATAATAATAATAATACTATAATGAATATAATCAGAATAATAATAATAATGGAATAATATAATTAATAATAATATGGTAATGATAATGAATAATGATAAATGATATAATGATAGCTATTCTCATATGATAATGGTAATCATAAAAAACTGTTTTGAACATCATGACTATTTATCCAATAATAATAAAGATACATGATAATGATAATCAAACGATCATCATAATGAAACTAACAATTAATCAACGATATTGATATGAATCATGACTAATAATAATAAATAGTGATATAATGAAATAATCATAATTAATCGGATAAGGATAATGAATATAATACTGGATAATAATAGTAAATATAATAATGATGATTATTGATATAATGATAATAAGGATCACTGATTCATCACTTAAATATTGAGAGGAGGGAATGAATAATACATAATGAATGAATAATGATAATTGAGATAATAATAAATATAATAATAATCAATAGCATTAACACAATAAAGACTTAATGACTATAACTACACCATATATATAAGTAACAATAATGGATGAATTGAGATAATAACGAGCAACAATGATTTGATTATACGTTAACTAATAATTATTTATTTGTGAGACACATTAAGATAACACATTATTAGTAAGGATTCTTCTGATAATAATTGATAAAACTTCTATTATAATAAAATGTACAATTCATGAATGAGATTGATAAAATTAGATTTAAGTTATGAATTATTGAATATGTAATTAATCATTTTAAAATATTTTTTTTCTTATATATAACTAATACAGTGTAAATATATCAATTAAAAACTAATAAATACTATTATTAACTATTTCGCAATAAGTTCTTTTTATTAATAATATTTAATAATAATATACAGTGGAGAGGATTATATTACCAATATATAATAAATGATCAATAAATACATTAGTGGTAATATCTTAATCAATGATACTTAATAATAATTACTCAATTAATAATAATATATATCATTATAAGATTTTTGTTATTCTTATTATCTTTGACATATTGCTTTTTTAAGTTGATCGATTAATGAATAATTAATAATTTAATAATCAATTAATAAATGAGAATAAGAATAAATTGCGTATAGTGGAATGTTAAAGATAATCAATGGTAAATAATATGATTATTATTCTTAATATGATAATAATTGATAATGATAGGATAATAAGATATGGTTCGCGAAGAGCGCGAGAAGGGAGAAGCAAAACCAGTACGCAAGAGAATACGTAAGAAGAATTAATACTCCGCGTGAGAAGATCAAGTTTAAATGAGGCCAGCACACTAGAATATGCAACGCGAGTGAAACTAGAAGTCCTCAGAGAACCAAAGCCTAGAAAACTCCAGCAACTGAGAGAAAAATCCCTTCACAATTAGGCATGTGAGCCTAGCTGGCGTTTAATGACAGATTCGAGTGATGTTTGGACAGATTTGGAAAACGAAGAATTGAAGTCTTAAAATAAGCTTTATGTCGGATAAAGACGGAGGAATTTATTCATTGGAATCTATATTGTCGAAGGACATATATACTATTTGATTAACATCAAAATCTTGAAACGCATGGTACTAACTCGGAAGGCATTTTGTCTCATACAAATCTCAAGAAAAATAGACATACTTCGGTCACTTTAGTGATCCTACTGAGTTAACTCTTATGCTTACAAAAATAAGAGTAAGCCACACAAGGCAGAACAAAATAGCAGCGTATAATCCATTGGGAAATCTTCTGTTATACAATGCGCACATAGTATAATACATTCTCGGAATTGCACACAAACATTGACAGATAACTACGATTTGATGAATGAAACAACATAGTCAGTAAAAGAGAAACAGTGGAAGCACTATATCTTTGGTGGAGGCACATGTCCTTACAAAACTGAGACAAAGCACTATAGCATGCCAGCCGGCCGAACATTAGGTAAAGTTAAGAGACACTATGGTAAATATGATAAATGATCAAAATAGTAATGGATAATTTGATGAACAGTGCGTTGGGTTGTAGATTCGAATGAAAAGGCGAGAATGCATAGGAAACTTTGATGTGAAAGATTTAGATTGACCTCCGCAAGTCGGAAGATGTGCTTGAAGCAAAAGTGGTAAATAAGCACATAAAATAAAAATACCGAATAATCATAAAGACTCATGAGATGATTAGAAGAAAGATTAATAATGTATAAAAATTGAAATAATAGTTAAAATGATAATATGAATAATGATAATTAAATAATTAGGCATATAATATGTATTTATTAATATAATAACAATAGAAAATTGATATGAGACTGTAGCTGATGTGAAAGATGAGCATTGAATAAAAGTGATAGTAGATGTTATAGTATCAAGATGAATTAAATTATTATTGATCGGGCTTCAATAAAAAATTTAATATATATAGTAAACGCTGAGATGAATTATCTCTGTCAGAACATTTAATAATCTTGAACACACATATACATTTATGAATATCAACAGGTACGATAGAGGGAAAAAGAACGATAGTAGAAATAAAGAGCGAGTAGATTTGATAAACGGTATAAAGTTATCACCAGTGCATTGACCAATGCTATATCGATTTTGAGGATGGCGATACTGTTTCACAGAACCATCGAGAGCTTATGAATACTATTCCTAGAGGTAACAAAGTGGCGCCCGAAACTCCCGGATAGCGTGTTTGAATTAACAGATGAGATCCTTACGTGTAAGACAATTACAGCGGTCCTCTGTTCTTGTGGAGAGCGCGTAAGGTCAACCTTGGCACCTGTTGCAGGGGGAATATGTATAGAATGGTAGTAATGGCTTGGTTGTGCCGGACAAGAACGATAGGGATTGGTGAAGCGGTTAAGAATAAGCTGTTGTACAATGGAAGTATAAGGTCGGGATGTTTTGTGACCCCCTTCTAAGGATTTATGTAATTTTTGTTTTCTATATGTGTTATTTGTGTTATTTTTTCTATATGTAAATATGAATTTTGTCTTTACTGTAGATATTGTCTATATGTAATATTGTCTAATGTAAATTTGTTCTATATGCAATCAATTGTGGTAATTTGCTATATGTAAATTTTGGTATATTTGTCTATAGTGTAAATAGACAAATAGAGAATACATAACAACACGGATAAAGGTTCAGCACTCAATCGAACCATATCTGTAAGTACAGCAGCTTGAGTAGGTAGATTAGGACACCAAAGTATATTTTAACTACGCGATAACTTACGTCTATTTGATTCTAAACGTACATTGCAATGCAATGGTTACAGGGATGGGGAGAGAGAGATTATGCTGCAAGACTATATAAGGAGCCTGATTTAGATATTTAAGGATAGACAAATATCAACACAATTTTTATCATTACATTCCTAGACAAGTTACATTCATTAAATATAATATAATACCAAATACACATAAATTATTATAGGGTAAGTATAATAATAGTAGATGAATATACTATTATAGCTAACACACACACTACATCACCCAATCAAATAAGATACATTTACTCATATAGGTATGTATATATACGTATACTATATTTACTAAACACACCTACACACTACATACTCACCAATTCACACTCACACACATACCCACTAACAATCACACGTAACCATCCAATCTACACAACACACACATTCACTACCATTCAAGACACAATTCGAAAGATCACACATTACAACACACTGACACACACTAACCCAAACACACTCGATCCACTACTCTCAACACACAACCACAACAATATGTAATGTGCTATAGTAGTTATACATAGTATAGTATATGACACTACAACAATAACGACTCACACTACACACTACACACCATGAACATCAACACACACACATCAAACCATTCACACAGCACTACACTACACTCATAGACAGACGCACGAACACAGAATATATAGGGTTATAATACTCAATCATCGGCGCAACACAGCACACACACAAACGCAGTGCTATGCGACAACACCCCCACAACACACACACCACACCACACACCACACACACCACACACAACACACACACACACCACACACACACACCACACACACACACACAACACACACATACAGCACGACACACACACACACACACTCACATGTACACACATGTTGTGTTGTGTTGTGTGTGGTGTAATGCATTTATATGTGTGTTTGTGTGTATCACTATGTTTATACATCCATACACATATATGTGCACAAGCACACATGCAAACACACACATACACACACATACATATATAAATATAGATAGATAGATATAGATATACATTGTTAACATAATATAGATAACACACACACCACACATATTTGACTGTTGTGAGATACATACACGTATATGTGCATTTTGCATATATACTGATAAATGTTTTTGCAAATGTAATAATAAGAACTAGAAATTAGCATATAAATCCATGAAAAATATTTTTACAACATAAGATTCGAGTTAGCAGAGAAAAGTAGCATATGTCGAGTTGTATAATGAGTTTTCGGTCGGTAAAGAATAACTTTTTTTACTCTCATCCCACACATTGAGAAATGTTGTTTTACTTTGAATACCGAACAAGAATTTGACCTTTTCCTTTCTTTTTTACGTCAATGCGAACAAGAATTTGACTTTTCTGTTTTATTTTTTTATTATTTATTTTTTTTTTTTTTTTAACGTCAGTGCGAACAAGATTATGACTTCTCTTTGTTTTGTTTTGTTTTGTTTTACGTCAATGCGCATGATCCTTCAGCTACTTTTATCCTTCCGCGGAAGCAAGTAGACCGACATAGTAGAATTTTCAATGATTTGGGACGAGAGGGAAAACCTCCATTTCAGTCAATTTTTGGAAAGACTAATGGACATTTAGTCAAAAACGGGATAATGTGTTCCTTTGGTCCAAAATAAAGAAAATAAAGTGTCATTTTGGCCCTTGTTTTCCTGACCGTCTGTGACTGTCATTGCGATGCCTCTTTTTATTCATAATTCATCTTTTTGTTTCAATCATGGCTTAATAAGTGAGCGAAATTAGCGTAAATAAAGTTGTAATTGTAAGCTTCACACCAATGGAATAATTGGGAATCTTTGAAATGATTTGCGGGGTCAAGGTCCATTGCCCTCACTCATGGATATCCGACTGTTCAGTAGTGTACTGTCTATGATAGTTAGGCCTACCACGAATATGGGGTTTCTTGTTTCTAGAGGGGTTTTTGAAGCATCATAAAACTGTAGATAATGGACTACCCATTCCTGGCATGCTGCCAGGGATACTGATAACACATCCTGAAAATTTCAGGTTCCTGGGATACATAGTTGGCGAGATATCAGTCCCTGAAAATGGCTCAAAGTGAGATTTTCAGCAGATTCCAAAAAAATTCAAAGTCCAGTGTCCAAACACAAAATCAGAAAAATTCAAGAAAATGGTTCGATTTTTCATAGAAAATGCTTTGTGGGTGTTAAAAAACACATTTCAGGCCTGTTTTTGCAGAATTATTAATTTGGTAATTAGAAAGGCCCCAAAAAGTGCCACGCCCACTTTTACGCAAATTGCCACTGTAGCCATTTTTGATGGACAATATCTTGCAAACCAAAAGAGCTATTTGAGTGGAATTTCAGACAGAATTCGAACATGACCCATAAATCAATAAATCAAACAGGACCTTCAGTATGGGCATGTGTCACATGCCCATACTGATGTGATTCGCAGCTGATGTGATTTGCTGCTGAAGGATATTTAGACATCAATTTGATTGAAGATATCTCTTTA
>NW_020871004.1:113822-118822 GCF_003789085.1 Penaeus vannamei | reverse complement strand
ATCATGATTATCATTACTACAATTATCATTATCATAATCATCATCATTGTTATCAGTACTTGTATTACTATCATCGTTATCATTACTACGATTGTTATCATTATCATTATTATCATTATTAATTTTGTTATTGTCGTTATCTGTGTTTTTTCATTACTGATGTTATAATATTCTTTGTTGCAATTATCATTGTTATCATTATCACTAGTATTATTGTTATTATTAGTAGTAATAGTAACATCATTATCATCATCAATATCATTATTATCATTACTATCAGTGTTATCATTGTTGATATTATTATCATCGTTATCATTACTGGTATTTCCATCATTATCATTATTAAAGTGATAGTGGTAGTAGTAGTATTTGTATTGTTGTTATCATTTTTATTAGTATTATCATTATTGTTATTATTGTTACTATTATTGATTTTATCATTTTTATCAACATTATTGTCCCTATTTTATGATTATTATTATCATCACTGTTATTTTTATTTTCATCATTATTGTTATTATTATTCTAATGATAATGATAATGAGGATTACAATAATATTGATGATGATGATGATAATAGTAATAATCATTTTAAATATTTTTCCCAATATACCTACCACTCTCATACTACAAATCAAAACGTGCAAACACAGTGGTTCTTACCCGTGGTTCGATATTTCCCCCAGGGGTTCGATGAGTCAGTCTCAGGGGTTCGGCGGAGGAAGCTTTCGGTCACCTCGCTCGTGTGGTTCGTGAAGCATGTTTCGACTCGTGCTGTAAATATTCACTGAAGTTTCACGATGATTAATATGATCATTGTTATTATTATTAGCATTGTTATATTTCTGTTTGTGTGAAATTCATGATTTTTTTGTTATTTTCATCATCATTTGTTATCATCATTAACGTTATCGTGTGCTCCGTGAAGCATGTTCCGATTCGTGCTTTCTCTTTGTGTGAAATTCATGGTTTGTTAGTTTTGTTGTCTCATCACAGGGATTTCGTGTGTAACTAATACGTGGTTCCTTTTATCCACAGAGTTTTGTAGAAATTATACGTTTTTCGCAATTACTAAAGGTTCGGTGAATGCGCGGATGCAACCTGCGGGGTTCTGGATCGGGGAAGGATAGATCAGGAGCAACCGGAGGAGGTGTCATGGCGTCTGTTTCTATTTTCTGAAAAAAAAACACATGGGGCTTATTTAGATGACGTCATAAAAGTTACGGATGCTTTGCGAATATGCTCGATCATTTTGGTCTCTTAAATTTTCAAAAAAAAAAAGAAAATAATGATTTCATTGGTTATATTTTCATTGAACAATCATCAAAACAGCCGTCATGACACCTCCTCGAGTTGCTACTGATCGAGCCTTCCCGCCCAGGCCCTCCAACAAGGTTAAGCGCCGATGTTCGAACTCAGCGCATTGTTGTCTTAGCGCTGGAGTTTCGAGAGAAGAGCGAGAGTGAAGGCGAACTAAATGAAGTGAAGCTAGCCAAGGCAAACGAAACCAAGCCAAGACAAGCTGGCCAAGTCGAGCCAAGTCGAACCAATCAACTCGAGCAAACTAAGTCAGGTTAAGTCAAGCCAAGTCAAGCAAAGGCTACGTCAAGCGAGCCAAGTCAAGCTATGTCAAGCCTAGTCAAGTGAAATCAAGCAAGCTACGTCAGGCGAGCCAAGTCAAGCTATGTCAAGCCTAGTCAAGCTAAATCAAGCAAAGTCAAGTCAAGCAAGCTACGTCAAGCGAGCCAAGTCAAGCCAAGTCAAGCCTAGTCAAGCTAAGTCAAGCAAGCCAAGTCAAGCCGTCCAGGGCGTGGGGTTGGCCAATAAACTGGGCTTGAGCAGCGCCTGATGCATGGTGACAGAGTGCGGCTGGCAGACCCGCCGGGCTCCGGGCTAAGACTAATTTCGCCGACGTTATGTTCTGGAAGCAAGTTAGTTCAAGCCTCGCTTATTCCTTTGGCTTGGTTGCTCCTATAAAGTTATTTTTTATTGTTTTATTTTCGCTTTTATGACTTTCTTTTAAGGGCGACACGTTTATGACATACGTCTTGTTGCTGTGTTCACGTTGTGTTAATTTATGATTTTCTATTTCGTTTAATAATTTTTATCTATTTTTTGCTTTCTATATTTTTCTTTTTTTCATTTTCCATTTCTATTTTCACTGGCATAATTACCTTACACATATTCACCTCACCGTATTCTTTCTTTCTTCTGTATCTCTGTCTGTCAGTCTATCTGTCCGTCTATCCATCTCTTTCTCTCTCTCTCTCTCTCTCTCTCTCTCTCTCTCTCTCTCTCTCCTCTCTCTCTCTCTCTCTCTCTCTCTCTCTCTCTCTCTCTCTCTCTCTCTCCTCTCACCTATCTCTCTCACTCTACTCTCTCTCTCACTACTCTCTCTCTCACCTACTCTCTCTCTCTCTCTCTCTCCCTCTCTCTCTCACCTACTCTCTCTCTCCCCTATTATCTCTCTCACCTACTCTCTCTCACCTACTCTCTCTCTCACCTACTCTCTCTCTCACCTACTCTCTCTCTCACCTACTCTCTCTCCTCCCCATTCTCTCTCTCTCTCTCTCACTACTCTCTCTCTCACCTACTCTCTCTCTTCACTACTCTCTCTCTCACTCTCTCTCTCTACTCTACTCTCTCTCTCTCTCACCTACTCTCTCTCACCTACTCTCTCTCTCAACTCTCTCTCTCACCTCTCTCTCACCTCTCTCTCTCACCTACTTTCTCTCTCACTTTCTCTCTCACCTACTCTCTCTCTCACTCCCTCTTTATCCCTCCCTCCCTCCCTTAGAAACAAATGCAACCCAGTCTTTCGTTAACTCCACGTCACCTGCACTTCACGGGCGACCTGGAGTCTAAGCTGTTATTCATGTCCATCAGAGTGCTAAGTGAAGTGGAGTCTTCGGTGGCGTTAACGTATGCGTCACGGGGTCTGGTTTGGGCATAGGCATTCTGTGAGGCTGGTGGAAGGATCCGGCGTGGCGGTTCTCATGTGGCGGGGGGCGAGAGGGAGGGAGAGAGAGGAGGGAGAGAGGAGGAGAGGGGGAGGAGGAGGAGAGAGGGGGGGAGGGAGAGAGAGGAGAGGGTGTTGGAGAGAGGGGGGGAGAGGAGGGGTGTTGGGAGAGAGGGAGAGAGGAGGAGAGAGGGGGGAGGAGGAGAGGGTGTTTGGGAGGAAAGATAGAGAGAGGAGGAGAGGAGTTGGGGAGAGAAGGAGAGAGGAGAGGGGGGAAGGGTGTTGGGAGAGAGGGAGAGAGAGGTAGGGTGAGGAAGAAAGAGAGGGTCTTGGGGGAGTGGGAGTGATGATGAGGGAAGAGAGAGGGAGAGGAAGAGAGAGGGTGTTGGAGAGAGAGGTAGGATGAGGAGGGAAGAGAGAGAGGGTGTTAGGAGAGGAATAGGAGGAGGAGAGAGAAGTAGAGGGAGAAGGTGTTAGTAGGAGAGAGGACAGAGGGTGAAAAGGAAAGAGTTATGGTGAAGTTGTCGACTTGACTGTGTCGAGGGCGAAGAAAAGAGAGAGACAGAGAGAGAAGAAGTTGCGGGGAGAGAGAGTGAGGAGAGAAATGAGAGAAGGGGGCGGGAGAGAGTGTTAGAAAGAGGGAGGAAAGAGAGAGGGACGAGAAAAGGATTGGGTGAAGTCTTCATCTTGACAGATGGCAAGTGTCGAGGGCAAAGGGGAAAGAGTGGAAGAGGAGGAGAGGTTGCAAGAAGAGAGAGAGAGAAGATAATTGGAGAAAAGAGAGGATGAAGATGTTAGAAAGGGTGAGAAAAGAGAGAATAAAGTGCGCATTTGTCGAAAGCGAAGGACGGAGAGAAAGATGAGGAGAAAGATAGGATAGGAAGAGAAAAGAAACGAAAAAGAAGAAAGAAAAAAGAGATAACGAGAAAAAAATGAGGAAGGATTCTGGCCCAGTCTTCGTCTCAAAGGAGGGAGGGAAAGGCGATTCAGAGAGAGAGAGAGAGACAGAAGAAAGAGAGAGAGAGAGAGACAGAAGAAAGAGAGAGAGAGAGAGGGAGAGAGAGAGAGAGAGAGAGAGAAGAGAGAGAGAGAGAGAGAGAGAGAGAGGAGAGAGAGAGAGAGAGAGGAGAGAGAGAAGGGACAGATGAAGAGGAAAGATTGTTCATAAAATGGTTAAGAGACAAATGTACAAAAAAACGGTAACAAGGATATGATAAAGAGGATAACAAGGAAGAGGAAATAAATCACGAGTGAGAAATAACTAAGCAGGAAGAAGTGAGAGCTAGAATAGGAAAGAAAAAGATAAAGAAAGAAAAAGAGAATATTGATAAACGAAAAGACATAAGAAGATAATTAAGTGGGAAAAGTTAAAAGAAAAAGGGGGTAGAAAGACGCAGATATAAAAATACGTAAATAGAAATAACGAAAACGTAAAGATATAAGGAGACTAAAGAATTCGTCTCACTTGCGAATGGTGGGAAAGGATAGGAGGAATAACAATAGATAGTACAAGAGGAGGAAAGATACAGCTAAAAAGAAAAGATTGCTTATGAAATGAAACTGATGAACGAAAAAAAAAAGAATGACGGATGCAGAAGGAGATGAAAGGTTAATCAAAAGAAAAAGAAATAAAGAAAATACAAGGAAAAGAAAACGAAGAGAAAAACACGAGAAACGTAGATGAATAGCAAATAGGAATAATCTAAAAAAAAAAAAAAAAAAAAAAAAAAAAAAGGAATATACAAAGATAACCAAAGAATAAAAGAGAAAAAAAAATATAAGAGAAAATCCTGGCCATTATGTTTCAGAGGTTTTTGAAAGATGAGCCAGATATCTCGAAGACGCAACTGAGTCGTGTGAAATGGCCACGAGAATTTTTGCACGGCTCGCCAAGTTTCGCAACAGACACCCATTCATCTTTACATGCATCCCCATCCACGAGCTCACATGCACAAAAGAAAACTTACGAGCATCTAGATTCACACACACGCACATGTGTATATGTGTGTATTGTATGAATATATATGTTTGTGTGAGGAGA
>NW_020871004.1:110000-112500 GCF_003789085.1 Penaeus vannamei | reverse complement strand
AGAGAGAGAGAGAGAGGAGAGAGAGAGAGAGAGAGAGAGAAAGAAAGAAAGAAAGAAAGAGAAAGAGATATGTTACATAATTCCAAGAATGCAAATCCCAACTGAATTACATTGGATCAGAAATCCCCACATCCCGAATAATGATGAACACCACTCATCACAAGCAACCTGTTGAGCTGTAGAATGTCACTGTATTCACAACCGACCTGCACACAATATCCTAGTGAGAGGACCTATGAGCTGTCGCAGCGGCTACGGGAAAAGCTGTCAAAATAGGGTAAGTTTTGCGAATACACCTGTTCTTCGTTGCAGTTGCGGGTAATGAAGGACAATACAGCTCATTGGGTATTAAAAGTCTATGCAGATGTTGTCCATTGCATATTCAGTCAGAGAATTAGGCATTAGAATCGTTCTCTCTCTGCTAAATCATCTTAGAACTGAATCGTTGCAAAATCAGCCAGGGAAAAGAATTCATACAACGCAATATCTTTCGTCAAGGCTTATTGCTTCTCCCTGAGCGGTAAAGGGAAAGTAAAAATTGCTAAGATAATGCAGGTTTAAAAATGCTTCTAAGATTTTTTGCGTCGATTCTAAGACATGTAGTTTGACAGGCGTATTCATGTCCTCGTCTCGAATAGCAAACCAGAATAAAGAAGGAAACAGGACTAAATGAAAAAATAAAAAAGATCATCGGCTCACTGTCTCCATGATGAATGCGAGTGAGAGTTCGGAAATGCGCTGCAACGGCCGGTTGGGGCGAGTCTTGGGGCCTCGAACACCGGCCTGTTTCGGAGATCGATCAGTGACGAGCAAATCGCCGCTCTCCGGGACACGCGAGGGGCTCCCGGGGAACGTAAAATGCCATCCACGAAAACCTACAAATAAAAACTATGTACGAATATTGTATAGAACAACGTTTTTTGTTTTTTTATTTTGTTTTTAGTTGTCACTTATTTTGGTTTGATTTAGTAGGCCTACTTTCAACTTCATTTGTACACTAACGATTTACGCCTCTATACGTCTAAAAATACGTTGATATATAACCATCTTACATTATTTGTATACAGCTTCATGTATTCCACACCAGTCCTTCGAAGAATCTGGTGCAAGCTGTTTAATATCTTGAGAAGTGTAATTTTTCAATGGCGTTTTTGTGTAGTTAATTTCATTAGTGTATCACTTTTTAACGTGGGAAAGAAGGGATATACACGTACACACGTAGGCAGGAAGTTTTGGATTAGAAGTGGTCCAGTTCCTCGAGAAAAAAAAAAATCTTTAGAGGTCATAAAACTTTGCAATATGCACACAGCATCTTATTTCCTCAACAGCTGCAAAGTCCTCTTCATTTTCGATATATTGCCGCGTCGACAATCCGTGCCAGCTATCAATACAGAAAGAGAAATATAATGTCACTTCCATACAACGATTAGCTGTTCATGTTACATTTATTATCATCCTCGGTTCATTCGAAACGAGCGAGAGACCCCGGACATAAAATAAATTACAAGAACTTTTGTCCTTTGTTGCGGGAACTTTCGACATAAACCCCGAAATAGATGTAAAGCAGAACGCATTTTCAGACAATTTGCCAACGAAGAATAGTAATAATAACAACAAGAACAGTTCAGTGGCCGATGATCTGAGAGAAATAGAAATCGACAACGTTATTATTGGGGCTTAGATCCGGATTAGGGGGCTGTGAAGGGTGAAAAGAGGAAGCGAGATGGCGTTGGTGTCCTTTGAACTATGCGCCCCGTGTGAAGGCGGGAGGTTCAGGCACATGGCAGCGGACGCGCGTGCAGGAGCAGGAATATCATTATAAAAGGAATAATGAGGATGATGATAATGGAGAAAGTAATTATTATGATAATTTCATCATTATCGTTATAATACCGACAATAATGATAATGAAAACAGCTACATGTAAATAGTTATAATCTTAATGATAATACTGGTAATAATGAAATGACTATAATGAAAATAATGATTTGTATAGAGATAACAAAAATAATGATAATAATGAAAATAATTATTTGTATAAAGATAACAAAAATAATGATAATAATGAAAATAATGATTTGTATAAAGATAACAAAAATAATGATAATAATGAAAATAATGATTTGTATAAAGATAACAAAAATTAATTATAATTATAATAATGATATTGGTAATGATGAAATAACTACAATGATAATGACTGCAATATCAACAATGATAATGATGTTATTTTGGATAATGTATGGAGTTTCCCACATTTTTACGCATTCATGTATGCATATGTTTATGAACGTATGTTTGAATGTGTATATACAATAAATATGAAAGATGGAATGATGCAGTGCAGTATTGATATACCGCAGGTCTGTGTGTGTGTGTACTTATATCTATCTATCTATCTATCTATCTATCTATCTATCTATATATATATATATATATATATATATATATATATATATATATATATATATATATATTATATATATATATGAGAGAGAGA
>NW_020871004.1:97500-100000 GCF_003789085.1 Penaeus vannamei | reverse complement strand
TTCTTTCTTTTTTTTTTTTTACAAAAGTTTATTTCCTGGAGGTTTCTCGCAACTTACCACGACGGTTAGAAATACTAGTCTATGAATAGATTTATCAGTATTTCTCGAAACGTCCAGGACAATGTACGTTGTTGATTGGCCCCGGTTTCTGATGCTACTCCTACGTTTCATCCCCCGCTTGCCCTCGTGATACCTGAACTTTGTAATATTGTCAACGTGGGCAGGGTAAAACGATAAATTAAGACACAGGAAGGTGTTATGCCCGTAAGTGCAAGGATAAAGATAGTATGTGCTCAACCTAACCAGACACGAATAACATCGCAACACCGGGAACAAGCCAGCTTCAACCTGCCACTGATATCCAAGTCTCGATGGCCAAGAAGAGGAAATGTGAAGTTCTAAGAGCACTAGATCCTGCAAGCAACACAACCCAAGAAAAGCATATCATAATATTGGAGAAAGGTTACCTTGAAATAAAAGGCTATATTCGTGTGTGGAACCTGCTATGGCAAATTGAAAACGAAATCCACAGGTAAATATTTGAACTAAAATTAGTTTAGACTGTACAGACTGTGACAAGGAAGTTATTGTCTCAAAGGTTGAAGACACTCCAATAACAAATGCATTTGTATACAGTACATTAGATATAGGCTTATGTTATAGAGGTTACCATTCCTTGACGCAACATGACATGAAAACACTTCTCAGTAAGTACCGGTATTTACAGACAAAAAATAGTGATGCCATTACAGAGAAAGTGAAAGAAGTACTGAACAATCGTGCTGAAGCTGTGAAGGCACATTATCCTCCAGAGAATGGCCTTTATGAATGTAAGAGTAAGAGTAATGTAAGAGTGATTCATGACGGTTCTTAGCATAACGAGATCACGCAAGCAACCTAGCTGTTGGTGTAGCCATAGAGGATGAGACTGGATTAGTGTTAGATTACGAGACAGCCAGCAAGTACTGTGAAGTGAGCACCAAGAAAAATGTAAATGAAGAGTCTTAGAAGTGGATGACAGAACACAAAGATAAATGCAAGAAAAAATACGAGGGCAGTTCAGGTGGTATGGAAGCAGCAGCAGCGGTGCAAATGTTATGTAGGTCTAGAGAAAAATATGAGGTATAATGTGTTCATATCTGATGGTGACAGTTTAGCATATAATGCTTTGTGCAACATGAAGGTGAAGGGCCATGTGGTGATGTGAAAATTGAAAAAGCTGAGTGCATAAATCTCGTACCAGAGATTAGAAACAACGCAGAAAAGGAAGACAACAAATGGTATCAAAAGAAAGCAAAGACAGGTGCGAAGAATGAAGGAGATAGGAGGTAAGGGGAAACTGACTGATTTCGTGACTGGAAAACTGGAGTTATTATGCCATCGCAGTTTGACGAGAAAAGGCATTTGTGCATCCTTCCTACACTGCTCTTCCTCGGACGAGAACCCGCAACGCCAACTGTGCTCCAACACAAGTGACAGCTGGTGCTTTTACCAGAAAGCATTAGCAAATAACAGGCAGCCACCTTCGCACAACAAAATGAAAATACAATTTATTTTACCGAGTGAACTCCGTCAGAGTGCGGGGAGAGTATAAGCGGCTAACGTCAGATAAGATTTTATTTATTTTATTCTAAAGAGCACTTGCACTCAAGAATTTGGCGTTACTGCTCAAAGTACAAAAATGCAAATAAGAACATCCTGGATTACCACAAGCTGTCTTAGACCACAACGTTGGGTACGAGGAAGGATTCGGTCTCCCTCTGCTTGGGGAACCTATCAGTCACCTATAACAGACCACCTCCCTTCGCGTGTGAGACAGAACACAAGTGCAGAAATCGTTAATTCTGGGCATGACTGTCCACAGCAATTTGAATGCACTTGCAGTTATCTCAACTAAATTTGATATTAATTGTTGAGCTGAAATTCTGGTTTCAGACATCAGACACACATGAGAATAGTTTTTAAATAATTTATATAAACCCTTGTTGCTGTGTAGGAATTCTTTGCCCCGAGCCCAGGTATGTTTATATTCCAAGCTTGGTTTTAATGCTGGTCGTTTTACGAAGTATCAACATAGTTGTCATTAGTATATAGTTGTGAGAGTGTAATCGTTTTAATAATTTCTACATATTTAGTCTTTCTGGGAGTCCCAGTCCCGGAGACAGCATTTATAACTGTTTCCTAACTTCGCACATTTCTATTCAAGAGGATGATAGGAAATCGTGCTTTATTTTAATAGGTGATTACTTTAATGCTCATCACCGAGACTGGCTGAATTTTGTGCCCCTAATTGACCGACATGGCATATTTGCCTTAGATTTCTCAGATGTAGTTGTGTGTAAGCAGTTAATCCGTGGTGCAGCTCACGTAAGTGGTAATCTTTCTGATCTTTTATTAACTGAGTCAATCCCGCCAATTGGTTCTTCCGATCACCGTAGTCTAGCTTGAAAGATCTAGCTTCTGAAAGTGTAGAATGGGGATGGTATATACCATGCTTTTG
>NW_020871004.1:85000-90000 GCF_003789085.1 Penaeus vannamei | reverse complement strand
ATATATATATATATATATATATTATATATATACATATAAATATATATATATATATATATACAACGCACACAAGCATACACACGCACGCACTCGCACGCACGCACGCACACACACACACACACACACACACACACACACACACACACACACACACACACACACACACACACACACACACACACACACACACACACACACACACACACACACACACACACACACACACACACACCTTTGCATACATATAAACATAGATTTCCATATACGTATACGTAAAGAAATACTGCATCTCTATAAACACACGTGTATTTACACACCCATACATATTTACACTGTATCTGCAAAGAGAGCAAAAGAGAACGAGGAAGACGGAGAAAGAGAGGAAGAGAGAGCGAAACGACAGGTAGATAAAGGAGACAGAGAGGGAAATGGGTTGAAATGGGCTTTGCATATATCTTTCCCATGTCCATGATGTCAAAGAAAGAGGTAGCGACAACCTTGCCTTCATTCTGCCAGTGTGTGTATATGTTTATTGATGAGCGTTTACATATATTGCATATATGTATGTCTGTTTGCATACAATAGTTACGTGCATGCAAGAATATTTGTATAATACAGATTTTAGCATTAAACGCATGCCCAGCAGGATAACCCATTGAAATCAGTTCTCCTTTCGTTCAATTTTGTTTAGCTGTAATATGTTTAAACATATATATTACACGAGACTAAATTTTCGTATCCATCTCCCCGGTACACAATAATTTTGAATCATTTCGAATTCGACTTGCACGGTTTCCTAAATCAAATTACGGCAAAATGGATAAAAAATCAGTCAAATTTAACCATGTACGTCTATTGTACATTATCTGGTGTACATTATCGTAAGCGGTGATTATTTAGAGTGAATTAAAAGCCAGGTAAATGCCGTGCGCTTTAACTGATACCGAAATCTATAATAGTTGGGCCTTCATTGTGTCACCAGAATGAGTCCGAATGTAAAGTATTGATCATTTTCTAAAATTTTAATAAGAACTGATCGCAATCTCCGTAACGTGGAGCTCTTTTGCCTAATTTTTTCATCATGATATGTCGTAGATTTTCGAGATACAAAAAAAAACAAAAAAAAAAACAATAGGTTGTTTAAGAGGGAGTAAAAAAAAGATAGATGATTGTCCTCCAGGTTCAAAGAAGATGCGTTATTAACCGTACTGTTATTCTCACAGCCTTTAACCTCGAAGATTTTTTGGTGTTTATAGCCTTACATATCCACCCTTCTCTTACGTAGAATCGATAAATTTCTTTGGCGATTTAATGATCCGGTTTCACTTCACGACCCCCCCCTTCATGGGTTAGCACGGTGCAAGCTTTCGAAGGTTTTTGGATTCCGATGAAGATCTATTCCAACAGCAGCAGTTCTTGCAATACTGGTGAAGCTAAGTGAAGAAATACCGTTATGAAGGCATCTGCACCGCGTTTCACTGTCACGATTATGCCTATTATACATAGGTAAAAATTATAAGAGTAATTGGATCCGTCAGCTTGGCCGATGGGGTTTCGCTGTAGTTGTGCATTTACTCACTTCATGTATACTATAGTCAAATACACATTTGTTCACTCAAACACGAATGATACATTTGTTTATCCTCTCTCTCTCTCTCTCTCTCTCTCTCTCTCTCTCTCTCTCTATCTCTCTCTATCTCTCTTCTCTCTCTCTCTCTCTCTTCTCTCTCTCTCTCTCTCTCTCTCTCTCTTTCTCTCTTTCTCTCTCTCTCTCTCTCTCTCTTCTCTCTCTCTCTCTCTCTTCTCTCTCTCTCTCTCTCTCTCTCTCTCTCTCTTCTCTCTCTCTCTCTCTCTCTCTCTCTCTCTCTCTCTCTCTGCTCTCTCTCTCTCTCTCTCTCTCTCTCTCTACTCTCTCTCGGCACAAACAACACACACACACACATGCAACTGCATGCCGTTAGTTCTGGACTGCCCTGGGAATGTATTCATAGAATGATGAATAAGTTAACAGTAAGCATTGTATCTTTTTTTCTCTCTCTCAAGCATGAAGTCTTATAAGTATCTACATTTCAACTGGAAAAAAAATGGAAAGAACACTGTGTGGTGTCCTGAATGAATAATAATAGATGACAATAATAAACAACAATACGTCCAATTTTAGGAAAATAAACCTACTAACTGACCCCGTATTCAGGTGTGTTCTGAATACCCTTGGCTCTTTGTTTCTTAATCAGCTGACACTCAATACGTGTGTGAGTGTGTGTGTGTGTGTGTTTGTGTGTGTGTGTGTGTGTGTGCATTTGTTTGGCATTTCAAAACGTTGATTTTTAAAATTTCATGCTTTATTTTTCTCTCCCTTTACCTGAGTATCGTATAAATGTGAAATGTAATAGTTATTTGTTAAGAAGAAAAAAGTATACCACCTACAAATTGTGTATAAAACCACTGAAAATCAAATATCAGAATTATGTTTGCCTGATCGGCCTTTTCTCTGTTTGCAAAGATCATGTATATATTTATAAAGAATCTTTTTGGTATATCATTGTGAAGCAGTGTGAACGACAACATTAGTCAAAAGCAAAGCAAAAATATCATTTCAAGAAATACAAGAGAAGCAAAAACATATCCTAATTTCTCACTGCTTATTAATTCATCAGTTTATCATTATTCCACCTATTTACTTTTTTTATTTGTCTGTCCGTAATCCATTTTGTCTTTTTAATCCTAATTTCCCTCTGCTTATTCATTTATCACTTAATCATTAATCCACCCGTTTATTTTTTTATTGGTCTGTCTGCAATCTATTGTCTTTTTTAATCCTAATTTCCCTCTGCTTATTAATTTCACCCGTTTTTTTATTGGTCTGTCTGTAATCTATTGTCTTTTTAATCGTAATTTCCCTCTGCTTATTCATTTATCACTTTATCATTAATCCCCCCGTTTTTTTTTTTTTTTTTTTTATTGGTCTGTCTGCAATCTATTGTCTTTTTAATCGTAATTTCCCTCTGCTTATTCATTTATCACTTAATCATTAATCCCCCGTTTATTTATTTTTTTTTATTGGTCTGTCTGCAATCTATTTTTTTTAATCCTAATTTCCCTCTGCTTATTCATTTATCACTTAATCATTAATCCCCCCGTTTATTTTTTTTATTGGTCTGTCTGCAATCTATTTTTTTAATCCTAATTTCCCTCTGCTTATTCATTTATCACTTAATCATTAATCCCCCGTTTATTTTTTTTTATTGGTCTGTCTGCAATCTATTTTTTTAATCTTGTCATTCTCATTCCAATACCACTCTGATTTCCGGTGTCATTGGATTTCCAGCCGTTTAACGCGACGGATATTTAACAAAAAAGGAAAATCAGTGCATCGAGTGGTAGTCCTTTCAGCGATGATCGTGTTGCAGAGGAAGTTTGCACGTGTCATGTTGCAGGGGGGAATGTATGCGGTGAATGGGCGGGGATTTGTCAAATGATGCAGGAAAAAAAGAAAAAAAGAAAAAAGAAAAAAAAATGTGTTGATCATATATAAGGAATTTTGAATGCACAGGTTGTTCAATAGCCCGTGCAATCGCTACGTAAAAGGCGATGCAATAAGAGATAAGGAACAGAATATAAAAAAAAATGTCAGAAATCAGCGACCAGAGCGGCTTGGCATGTCACCCAACGCCGTCACGCTGCGGGCGGCCGCCATCCGCCCAGTCTGCATCGAATCATGAAACTAATCAGATTAGCGAAATCAAGAGAATTGGCTCGTGTTGATATGCAGTATTTAAAAGTGTTTCGCTTTACTTTATTTTATTCAGAGTCGTCACACTGATCACACATAACGGTTTGGATAGATAAATGTAAAGAGAAAGAGATAAAAAAGGGAATGAAAGGGAAGGAAGAAAGTAACAAAGATAGCTGATAATGGCAGACAAAAAGGCAAAAGAAAATCCTGCAGAAAGTCGTCCCTTTGCAATTAATGTTGCAAAGACGAGGAAAAGACCATCCCATGTTTCACTTGTTTAGCGACAAGAAAAACAATAAATTCATACACATTCCAGGTAATCAAATCGAACCTTTATGAAATATGTCATCATTAATCGTGTGTAAGAAACGTATAAATATATCACTTGGAGAAAAACAAATAAAAGTTATATATCCAAGAGTTAAACTGAATATTCATTAAATGATATGATAATATATGACTCGCTGTCATGAAATAAAATACAGTCCAAAATGAATGGAACCATTTGTTCTAGAAATACCTTGCATGTCTAATAATATTTCCTTTTATAAATAGAACTGACAGAGTACGAGAAATGAAGTGTACACATTTCTCTAAATAAGAGGACGGGAAAGAAAGCAGTTTCCAAAGTCCCATTTCTAATATTTGCATAATATGAAAAGACAGCATCAGACATATTGATAATTCATGTAGGCATTATGGTTACTCACCATGAAAATCAAATAAGAGATATTAAAACTTTGAATTTTAAAAGAAGATAATAAGAAGTGAAGTTTCATATATGTTAAAAAAAAAAAAAAAATAAATCAGGTAATCAGCAAAAGCCAAACCTTAACCAGACCCGAACACAGGAGAGGCAGCGAGACACATTCAGACAAAGAGGACGAGATGCATTGCCGTTCTTACCCCAGAAGGAGAACTCGCTAGAACGCTCGACCACCGAGGGACCAGCGAACCACCCTATAAAGCTCGAAGTGACCAGGGAACCACCCTTTAAAGTGACCAGGGAACTATCCTATAAAGTGGCCAGGGAACCACCCTATAAAGCTCGAAGTGACCAGGGAACCACCGTATAGAGCTCGAAGAGGAATGCTTCATCTTGGTCGAGAGCAGATTGCAAGCATCCGTTGCGTGCGGAGATGTATACGAGCGAGAAAGATCGGCTTCGGTTGAGATTCCCCGATCCTTGTTGGTGTTACGAAAGGCGTTCCAGTGACGAGTCCAGCCGCCGAAGGGAATGGAGAACTCGAACAAAAACAGGGAG
>NW_020871004.1:75000-77500 GCF_003789085.1 Penaeus vannamei | reverse complement strand
TATCAGCACTCACATATTCGAACAGCCTTTGTGTTTTTCTCCCTGTACAATGTATACGCAAGGTGTAAAAAGTTTCAAACTGATTCACTGCCCAACTTTCAGAATCATGGCACAATGGGCATGAAAAATTTTAATGCTAGGCATTAGGAGATAGTCAATGTAATGAAAATGGCGAAGAGTTTAGACATTTTGTGAACAACAGATCTATGACCGTATATGATACAGACAGGAAAACTCACGTGGCAGGGGACAGGCTAGATTATGTAATAGGGAGGGAACTTGTGCATGGTAACGTCAGATGCGTGCTTGCAACAGAGTTAATCATTGACCAATTTGCAATAGTAACGAGATACGCTGTTGATAATAGCCAAACTGCAAAAATAGTCTGAAAATCTCTGTTCCTCCTTACCTTGAGCACCACTTTAAGCTACGCATTTATGATTGGTATAATGAATACATAGTAACGAATGTTGATAAATTCGTGGATATGACGAAAGTGGTCAATGATTACTACAACACCTGGGTCTTTCCAAAGAAGGCCTTAAAGAACAATATCTCGCAACTCTCAAAACAACCAAAAGCGAGTTCAGGAGCCTCTTGATATCTACAGGCAGGATAAGACCCATGACAGCCTCGTGCAATCTATTATCCACGGGATAATAATACGGGAATTAAAGGCTCATATCTGACATGAACACTTTGAACAGTTCCTACAAAGCAGCTCGATTTCTGATCTGGGTAAAATTAATCGACTTTCAGGCAAACCGACTAATACTGCAGTTTCATGGAATATACGGTGTATCTTACACAGGGAGATATGCTCCTTAGTCATTGGGCTTTAGCGTCCAGGTTAAGGTCACTTCCCACAAATATTCCGAATCCCTTTAGAACCTAGAATTACAGTGAAATTTGCTATAGAGATTGGATGTTCTGATTCCAGCATTTCAGACTTTGCCGAGATTAGCGAGTGGGAACTGAACAAAGCACTACGCAAAGGCAAGGCGTCCGCCCCAGGTGGAGATTTAATTACCTATACCGTCATTCGCCTTATAGCCCAGGTACCTGGTAATCCCCTTTTGCACCTGTACAGGCTAAGCCTGTCACAAGGTATTTTGCCTGACTCCTGAGCACGCAATCTAATCACCCTTATACCGAAACCAAACACTGATAAACACCGCCTAATTTCACTAACCTCATGGATTATTTTAAACTGACACGTGCAAGGGAAGTTATCTCACACACTGTACGGATTTCTACCGGGACGTAGCATACAACGTTGCTTTCCAGAGTATTTTTCAAGCTCTAAACTAGGGGAGCACATTATCTTTCCTGACCTTAAGTTAGCTTTTGACATTATAAACAGAGAAGTTATCCTAGAACAATGGGTAAGCTTTGCCAAACGAGGTAAAGTGTTGAGCTGGATTAAAATGTATCTTTCTAACAGATCCGCAAGTGTCTGGTTCAGTGGAGTGAGGAGTTCCACCTCACAGCCCTTTGAACTTGGGACGCCACAGGAAGGAGTTCTCAGCCTAATGCTGTTCAGTGCCCTTATGCACAAGTTGGTGATAAATATTCCACTCGGGAATGGGGAATCTATATGTTATGCTGATGACATATTTGTCAGAGCATTGCCATGTGAGAGAAAGCAAAGAATTCTCGTCAAACTCACAACAAGGACTCATGAGTGTGGATTAGTCATCTCTGCTGAGAAAAAAATGGCTCTCAACCCGTGTATCATTCCCCTACCCACATTTCACATATGGCATGTATCATAAATATAAATATCTCGGGGTGAACGTAAATGATGCAGACCTGATCGCTTCTCTGAAGAAGAGACTCTGGGAGAGAATGAAACCGCTGGAAGTTCTTGTCGGAAAGGGACATGGCATCAATGTTAAGCTCGCTAGACTGTTTCACTTGGTTTTTATAAGGTCAGTTGTAGACTACCATGCATTGTACTTATTGCAGTGAAGGGACTCAGAAATAAGTAGCTTGGAGATAGTACAAAATCGAGTATGAGGATTGTCCTTTAGAACAGAACTAAACTTACCATCCATCTGTGATAGAATAATATATATTTGCACTTTATTTGGGGTCAAAGCTCTGAAGTAACCCTTGTACTTCACATATTTCAAAAAACAGCTGCAACATAAAATCACGAAAGCAGACGAGGCTAATCATACAAGAGCGCCCTCTGATACACAAAATCTACATGGATATTACAAAGCTTAACGTTCTCATATGTAAAGTACCATCACTGATTGTGCACTTTACATGTCGACCGCAGAAAAACGGTGTACCTAACTCTGTATTGAAACAAATTGCTTTAGCAACGATAAAGGGACACACAGAATCCATGGGAGATGTGTAAGAGTGTTACGCTGACGGATCCGTACAGTCTGGATACATAGCTGGTTGTGCTAGCGCTGCATACAAAATGATTTACTGCAAAAAGTTGATAGGAGAGTACAAAATTGGACCAGCAGTACTCAAACGGAAT
>NW_020871004.1:50000-52500 GCF_003789085.1 Penaeus vannamei | reverse complement strand
TCCTCTCTCTCTCTCTCTCTCTTTCTCTCTCTCTCTCCTCTCTCTCTCTCTCTCTCTCTCTCTCTCTGTAATATTCCATTGGATTCCGCACATGCTATTCATCTTCCCGCTAATTTAGCCGACAGGCAGGAAACAACACATATTTCACAAGGAAACTCTCCGTGAAAGACGTTTTATCCTTTTCTTAAACCTGTCGAAGCAATAGCGAAAAGGCCTTCTGCATATTCGTATGTTTTCTCTGTTCTTCCCTTCGTTGTTCCTGTTTCAGGTACCCGTACTCACGATTTCTTCATCTTTGCCCTCATATATCTCCTGAACTTCCAATTCCAGCTGAAAAATCGGTATAACTAGAGGAACATATATCTACATATATATATATATATATATATATATATATATATATATATATATATATATATTACATATATATATATGTGTGTGTGTGTGTGTGTGTGTGTGTGTGTGTGTGTGTGTGTGTGGTGTGTGTGTGTTGATGTTGTGTTAGTGCATGTGTGTGAGCGTTTGTGTGTGTGTGTGTGCATGTGTGTATATACATACATACATACATACAGTATAATATATACATATATATATATATACATATATGAGAATATATGTATATATATATATATATATATATATGTTTATTATATAAATATATATATACACTTTATACTGCATATACACACACAGACACACACACACACACACACACACACACACACACACACAGAGACACACACACACACACACACACAACACACACACATATATATATATATAATATATATATATATATATATATATATATATATATATATATATATAATATATATATATGTATATGTATATATATATATGTATATATATGTATATATATATATATATATATATATATATTATATATTGTTGGGTTATAAAACCGAACTGGATTTTATCTCTTTATTTGGTGATGAACCAAGCACAAGTGATGTCAGCAACCGTCGTGAGGCGAATGATGATTCCGGCTCAGGTCCGGCTGCTTATGAACCTGACCGGCGATGTTTACTCGGTCAGTTTGGGCGGTCCCGAGGCAGGAGTCGGCCAATCACAGGTCAGGTGCGGTTCTCGATTGATGGCCAATCAGGAACCGCTACAGCACTCCCCCTCTAGTTTCGCGGTCGCGAAACGGACTTTGGCGATTTTGATGGGCTGGTGTAGGTGTGCGGGTTTGACGCGGTCGACGGTCACGGTGTCTTCTCCCTTTGGGCGGCGGATGGTGATCGTCTTGTCGCCTCTTCGGATGACCGGGAATGGACCCTCGTACGGAGGACAGAGAGGAGGTCTGGGATGTTTTCTCACGAAGACGTGAGAGCAATCCTGGAGTCCTGGGGGCATGTATATATCCTGTTGTCGGGTGGGTCTCGTCGGTCGGCTGCGTACCCGGGTCATCCGTTCGCAGAGTTGTTTGCCGAAGGTTCCTGGTTCGAAGTTGCCGGCTGTGACGATGAAATCTGCAGGGAGGGCGAGCGTTGTTCCGTAGACCATTTCCGCGGCGGTGCACTGCAGGTCCTCTTTGAAGGATGTCCGGATGTTAAGGAGGACATGGGGGAGTTGGTCGACCCACCTCCTGTTGGAGGAGGAGGATGTCAGGGCCTGCTTCATATGCCGGTGGAGTCGCTCGACCATGCCGTTGGCGCAGGGGTGGTAGGCGGTCGTCCTGATTCTCTTGGAACCGAGTAGTACCATCAGCTGGCGCCAGAGTTCCGACTCGAACTGGGCGCCGCGGTCGGTAGTGACGGTATCCGGCGTGCCGAAACGGGAGATCCAGGTGCTGAGGAAGGTCCTGGCGACCGTCGCTGCGGTGATGTCGCGGATAGGCGTAGCCTCGGGCCATCTGGTGAAGCGGTCGATCATCGTCAGGATGTAGCTGTAGCCGTCGTCCGAGGCAGGGGTCCCACTATATCGATGTGGATGTGTTGGAACCTTTCGTCTGGGATAGGGAACGTCTGGAAGGGAGATTTTGTATGCCTGTAGATCTTGGTCCTCTGGCATTCGATGCACGAGCGGCACCACTGTCGAACGTCTTTGTTGATGCCAGGCCAGACGACTTTGCCGCGGATGAGATGTTGGGTGGCCCGGATGCCTCGATGCTGGTGGTATGCGTCGAAGAATCGCCGGCGGAGGGAAGGCGGGATGTATGGTCGTGGGTAGCCGAGGGAGACATCGCAGAGCAGGTCGTCGCGGAGTTTGGGATCTTGACTCTCTCAAGGCTAAGGGAAGTCTGGCCCTCTATGAGCGGAATCATGGACGCGTCCTGGCGTTGTTCACTGCTGACCAGGTGGTAATCCACTGCGTCGTCGGCGTGGGTCGCTGCAGCTATGGTAACCCTCGAGAGGGCATCGGCGGCCTCGTTGTCCGCGCCCCGGATGTGACGGATGTCCGTCGTGAACTGTGAGATGTAGTCCAGGTGGCGCTCCTCGCGAGGGGATTGGCGGCGGGTCCTCGAGTGTAGGGCGAA
>NW_020871004.1:27500-45000 GCF_003789085.1 Penaeus vannamei | reverse complement strand
TATCCTCTCTTCTGAACAAAAACTATTTCAATGTTGACACTCACACTATGCCACGTCCATCGTAATCCTATGGCGTGAGGTCCTATTATGAACCTTAACACGGTGACCATAAGGGCGACGTCGCCGAGATGTATTTTGCTAAATTCGAAGCTTATAGGTTTCATTCTGCTCGCTAAGTCTGGTTGCAAAATATGTTTGCAATAATCCTTGGCATATTCTCCGATTCTTGGCCACAGCTGTTTGATGACCTGGAAGTTATGAATGAAATGTTAATGCCTGGCTTAGATATCAGTTAAACATCTGTTGAAAAACATTGGTTACATAGTATGATATGTTGCCATCTGTTATATCATTGCTCTCATGAACTAGTGTGAAAACAAGGACATATCATTAGTAATGATAATGATAGTCATTATAAGGCGGAGAGTGATGATGATCATAATGATTGCAATGGAACACAAAGCTTACATGAAGATTTTTAGTTCCATTGTAATCACTATGATTATAGTGGGACGAAGAGAGAGAGAGAGAGAGAGAGAGAGAGAGAGAGAGAAGAGAGAGAGAGAGAGAGAGAGAGAGAGAGAGAGAGAGAGAGAGAGAGAGAGAGAGAGAAGAGAGAGAGAGGGGGGGGGGGGGAGGGAGGGGGGGAGGGAGGGAGAGAGAGATATAAATGGACAGATAGACAGATGGATAGCTAGGTAGATAGAGAGGGAGGAGAAGGCGAATTTACCTCGTTTACCCATTCTGCTCGCTCTGTGTCTGGAAAGGTGATCTGAAACATACGAACCATCAAGTTCAGTAAAATGCAATGTAAAAACTCATTCAGGAAATATAAGATTAGTGAATGAATTGACTATGTATGCAATCTGCATATATTTATAAATACAATAAAGCTCTCAAAATTATTCCAAATTTTCAATCAGCTTTTGGATGAGCTGGGCTTGACTGTGCAATATAATCTCCTTTTGATAATTTCAATGATACCAAAGATCATCACTTCTCTGAGGATGTGTTGGTTCTCTAAGGTAAATAAAGGTAAATAAGGTAAATAAGGTAAGTATCTGATAAACCACACCGGCTTTCCTGCCAGTCAGCAAGGAAAAGGCCATTTATCAGCCTTTTACCAATGGGTTGTAGTCACCAGGGGCTTTCCTCAAATGGGCGGCGACATTTTTGCTAAATATCCTACTCATCATCTAACATACAATTAAAAGGATTTTAGTTATCGCTGTAAAAGTTCAGTTGATCAGTATCTACTCTCTTTAGATTATTCTCTAACTAATACCGTCAATGGCATATATTCATCATCCCTCCTATGCAGATCCTACAAAAACAATAAATTCTATAACAATCAATCATGCGTTTATTAGACATGTAGTATATGGTTTAATATCTATGCTGTTTAGTGTATGCCTTTGCAGCTTCTAAATGCAGTCCTAATTGGAATTACAATGCAAAAGCTTACGAAGTTCGTATTTTTTCAGTTGTTTAGAAAAATGGATGGTAAACACATTCTCTATTTCTCTTTCCTGTCATTTTTTCCGTCTCTTTCTCTTGCTGTGTTTTTCTTTCTCTGTCAGATAATCTTTCCGTTCTCTCTCGATCCCCTTACGCCCCCCCCCCCGCTATTTCCCACTGACTCACCCACGGAGGCAGCTCGATTCCCGTATCCTCGTACAAGGCCTTGAACGTAGCGGCGTCGGTTCTCGCGAGGGCTATCTTCTTGTCTAACTTGGCCTCGCGCTCTCTCGAGGAGACGCGGTAGAAGAGAACGAGTCCTGCTCCGACGTAGCTCCACGACGCGAGGATGTTAAAAAGGAAGCCCTTTAAGATGTAACTGAGGAAGAGGTAGACGTCAAAAGTCCCCGTGCGATCGTCGAGGAAACGAAGGACGGTATCGACGGAGTCTATCGCAACACATAGCATGTGCAAGACCCACTGAAGGGAGAACCTGCTGGCGGACTGAAAGGGAGGAAAACAGTGAGAGACATTCCGCTTACAGGGGTAACACAGGTACAGGATAATGTACATGGCTCTCTAATTAGTTCAATTTAGTTTTATAATATGTACACATTTTATAAAGAAAAGGAAATAAGGGGCTGGGTAATTATTATATTCAAACGCATATTATGGGATCAGTTACACTGATGATGAAAACAAAAGCACATCCAAACACAGACCCAAAAACACACGAACGCACATGCACACAAACATACCCAGTTACAAATCGATGTATTTCTGTATGTAGGCAAGGAGTACAGAATATTTTCTTGATTATATAGTAGTTGCCGAACCTACGCCTGACCATTCCTGAAAAGTTATCCCTTGCTTGTCACTTGTTTGACACGCAACATAAGTGAAGACAGAACCATAATCACCCTGTCTTCTCACTCACAGCGCAGATGAAGACGGAGCCAAGGACCCCTTGCTCATCACTTGTAACTCTACATAACGTTAGTTCTTAAATTCTGTGAGATCTTATGTGCCCTTCTGGACTAAAGGCCATTTCCTCTTCATAATTTGCTGAAGTAACCCAACACGAGTACCAAAAAGACGATGATACTGAAGCATAGTCCAGAAGCACCTCCTCATCCCCATTCCTTTAGGACTTCGTCTGGCCTTTAGTCTGTTCTTGACAGGAGATCGTGCAACAGGAACAACGAAGGGAAGGACAAGAAAACACACGAATAGGCATATTCGTGTGTTTTCTTGCCCTTCCCTTCGGTGTTCCTGTTGCAATCTGTTCATCATGAATTCCACACAAGAGATCGTAATTAAAGATCATAATTAAAATGGTAATCTACACATTAACCATTGGAAATTAGTCTTAGAGCAAGGACTAAATCACCTTTGATTACACTGGTACAAGAAAATTCTTTGTTGCAATAAATGTAAATACCGATTTTCTGGATGCTGGTTTCTATTGTCACAGTCATTTCCCCCATTGGCTCTAGTTTTCTTGTCACTGGTTTCCATTTTCAGCAAAAAGTAAAGTACTGTATTTGTCATATAAATCAATATCATAAAAAGAAGAAAAAAGTGTAGAACCTTGAGCAATTATATAAATACCAGATGGAAAATATATATATACTTGAAAACATACCAAGAAAATTATCACATCACTATACATCATTTCAGAGACAAAAGTAACAACTTCTTCGATTTACATGGCTAAGGAACATCAGGAAAATCTCGATGAGGACTCAAGTAGTAGTCAGCCATCCTTTGCTTGTCTCAACGACCTTGATATCTTTCTTCCAGGATTCGGATGTCCTGAGGAAAACGCTGTCCTTGCTCGTCGCTTCCATCCACAAGGATTTCCGGGATCTTGATGTAGTGGACTTTGATGCTCATGTTTGCTCCCAAGGCCTGGAGGCTTTTCATCAAGTTTTGGACCAGTTTTTTTGCAATTACTATACGAGATTTCTGAAGTTCTCAACAAAATGCTTGAATGGAACCATGCAGGATTCATCTGGCGCCATGAGTCTAATGAAGGGATCCTTGATTAGGTACCTAATTTGCAGCCCATCAAACGTACCATCTTTCATTTTCTCATCACTCAAACCAGGAAATGTTTTGCAAATGTACTTAGAGCAATCGCCATCCTCATTTAAAGCTTTAACAAACTTTGGATAATCCAAGTCTGACATGCAAAAGTGGAAAGTGATTTTTTCATGCGATACGAGAGGTTCAGCATTAACCTTTTTTCTCTCCCTAAACCATTGCAATCTACAAAGGCCAGTCAGTCTACACCTCGAAGAAAGCAAGGATATTCTGTGTAGCTGTGTTGTTGCCCTTAGAATATTGACCATTTTTAAATCACAACAGAAAAAAACAATGTTAATATTCTATTTTTCACAACACGTTTGATGTCATGATGCTCTCTGCCCACTGTTGATGGGCTGATGAAATAGAAGCCTGTCTGTTGGCGTTTTGAGCTGGCGATGAACAGTCGCCAATTGTCAGGAATATAAACTTTGAGGCCCAATAACTCGAGGCCGAGTGTCAAGATTATAATCTTTCAGGCTCAACGCTGCTACTAGACCAGACACTTGACAAAAAATATATATATATTCTCGTGAAAGAAAGGTACAAAATCAGCTTTACGACAAAAAGAAAATAAAATGCTTGTCCTACTTTTCAACATTCTTTATGTCTTGAGGTTAAAAGCTTTAAGATTCTTTGGAGAGATATAAATCTCTTACAAAATTAGTAAGACAAAAGCAACAGTCATCCACATGGTTCTATGGTTCTCGCCCCACCAAGAGGATCCCAAATTTAGGCGAATCTCTTCTACCTTTTGGAGATGATTTGCACAGCTATTGCAAATGATGTGAGGAACATAATTCTTATGATCAAAAACCTTTAGATCGAAATATGCGTAGTATGCTTATTCGTACCTAGCGCTTTCAATGCTGTTTCAAGTTTTCCAGCAGGCAGAATATCCCTGTTTCTTTTTGCATGCAGGAGGAAGCAGATCTTCAGGATAACTCGTGTCACCTATTATCAATAATGTGACAAGCAATATATATATTTTTTTCAAAAGAGGGAAAGCTTTATGACGATTGACTAGGCTGAATGAATGAATAGATTGACTGGCGATATAATCCTGGGACACTTTGTTAACCATGGGGTGGTTAGAAGAAACATCTTTTTCCTCATTTTAAATTTATCGAATATGTTGATAGATCGTGATAACAGATCGTGTTTTAAGGTGTTTCCTGTAGTGTTCTTTACCAGTGTTCTTTTTACCAGCACATCTTTTTTTATTCAGCGAGGATGCATGTAACTATATTTTCCCTAGTTTTATATTTACTGTACATGTATTATGAAGCTTCTCGTTCTTGTGGATTCCCAGCAGCAGCGTTAATAGGAAATTTATCATGGAGGAGGAAGGTCCACATATTTTCCGACAAATTAATTAGATTAGTTTCACCATTAAATGTTGAAAGAAAACGGAAGACAATCTGTTGAGTAAGCGTTCATCCTCATTGACTGGAGATAGTGGCAAACGGCGCTTATCTGAAACAGCACTTCTTATGTAAACAAACTGGTCATAACTTCCGTGTTAAAATGACCTCAGGAAGCGAAAACTTAAGGCACGTTCATTGCTATGCCTAGGGCGGTAGCAGAGAGAACTGATCGGTATCATATTCTCACAACACCGACGCTACAATGGGTATTACTGTAAACGATAAGAGAGTGTTCATGATGAAAGGGGTGTTGGTGAACGAACTACATCCAAGTAGCAGGCGATCAGCCCTTAGAAATCACCTATTGGCATTTAAATATTATCTGATCGTGATAACGCCAATCCATTCAAAGTGCTGATGAAGAGAGAACGTAGATTACTCATGTATTTGAGGCTATAGTCCTGCGCGATAAGATTATCTATTAAAAAATATATATATCGGTATCTATTTTTCGCGTCTGTTAAATGTTTGCTATCTCTCTTTCACTGTCTCACTTCATTACGTATTTCTGCCTCTTTTCATGATTTTCGTCCCTTCCACCCTCTCCCTTTCCACCCTTTTTTCTATTTGTCTTTCTGTTCATTTATGTTGGTTCCTTTCGCATTCTCTATCTATCTATCTGTTGCTCTCATCGCTCGATTCAATGCGTCTCTTTGCTTGATTTTAGTCTTTATCTCTCCCGCCATCCCTCTCATGGCATCTGTTTCCTGTATGTTGTTCTGATTCTGTCTATCTGTTGGCCTCCAATCCTCCTGTTTGTCTATTCCCACCTCATTCACACCCTCATCTTTCTCTTACTTTCCCCTTTCTCTGGCTGTGTCTGCTTGCTTGTCTGCCTGTGATTTCTCGATCTCCTTTCCCCTGCCTCCACTCTCCCTCCCTCCGTTTCCACGAAGACTTACCGACGGCGGCCGTTCATTTCTTGCTTCATTTCCACGGGCGGCGCTGCTTCTCGCTCGGGCCTCACCCCTCCTGAAGACGACGCAGCAGAAAACAACGAGTGCTGCCAAGGAGAAGCTCCACGAGGCGAGGATGTGGAAGGAGAAGCTCTTCAGGACGTAACTGAGGAAGAGCCGGACGTCGAAAGTCCCGTCGAGGAAGCGCTGGATGCTGTCGACGGAGTCAGCCAGCACCTGCGAGGCCCTTTGGAGAGAGAACCTGCTGGGGGGCTGAGCCGTCATCCCGTGCGCCCTTTGGGAATGCGGACGCTGGCAAGACTGGATGGGTGTGGTGCGTTTCGTGGGAAATTGTATGCTTTATCAGTTTATCTACAACTGATAAGGTATAAATTCCTTATAAGACAGTCAGACAATCAGGCTGATCTACACTATATGACTGAGAGAGAAAGAAACAAAAGGAGAGAGTGTGTGTCAGTGAGTGTAAATAAAAAGATCTGGGGGCTGAAGTCAAAGGAGGTGGTGGGGGCGACAGGATGGCATCAGAAACAATGAAAAAAAAAAAAAAAAAAAAAAAAAAAAAAAAAAAAAATATATATATATATATTATATATATATATATATATATATATATATTATTATATGTATATATATATGTATATATATATACATATAAATCTGAATAACAACAAACTATGCACCACTCACATCCAGCCTAAAAACACTAACTGTGAAGATAGTGAATTATATACTTTGATTACTAGTGAGATGATTTAGTCTTCCATATTGCTTACGTAGCTAAAACTGCTAATAAATTGGTTTACTAAATTAGTTTATATCCGTGAAATAGGTCTTCGTATATAATTTTGTTTTCATTTCCAAGCATACGAAAGAGGATCTAGACATCCACCTGGTAGACAGGGGGGCGCCAGCCTGGAAATGTTTGGGAACCGCTGGTCAGCTTCGTGGCCCGTCAGCTTGGGAGCAGCAGAGGGAGCGAAAAATAAGATGCAGAGACGAGTGACGTGGGAAAAAATACTACTATTTACTACTACTACTAGTAAATAACAATAATAATAATAATGATACTACTGCTACTACTACTACTATTGATAATAATAATAATGATACTACTACTACACCTAATACTACTACTACTAATAATAATAATAATATATAGAACAAAAGCAGCTTCAGTAAAATAATATTTCCTTATATTGATCACATTTATTCACACAATACATCAAAGACATTATAACAAATAGAAATAGCGTTAGATACAATTTTCAAAGAATTACAACGCTATCAGACCAAAGCAGAAAACGCTATTTACAACAGCCTGTATTTCTTCTTTGCATCAGTAATATATATAAAACACGTAATCATATAAATAATATATAATAAATTGAATACCTAATTATGTCATGTAATCTATCGCATGAATGCTGCCTCAATTATCAAATAAATAAAAAAGAAATGTTAACAGAAGTAAAAAAAAAATGAAGATGAATATCTCAATAGTAAGACCTTCGTTGATACCTTAGTATATAGTAACAAATTACTTGACAAGGTTGCTGTTCTAGAAAAAAATAACCGAACGTGTATAATTCATCTACATCTGTTGCATAACTGTTGCATCTCCGTCTCTCCTTCCGTTGCACACGACCCCTCTCTCAGCGGCGATTCGGGTCGAGGCACTTGTCCCAGTCCGGCCAGAAACTTCTCCTTCATGCGGTGGCAATACGCGTGCAGGTTCCGGTAGTCTTCTGGAATGGTAATGGTTGTTATCATTATCATTATCATTATCATTATTATTAATATCATTATGATTTTTTTTAGTATCACCATCATTACCATTACCATTATTATATTTTTATAATCATTATTATTATTACTACTGCTATCATTACCAGTGTCATTATTATCATCATTACTACAACTATATTATCATTATTATTATCATCACTATCATTTTTATTATTACTATCGTTGACATCATTATCATTATTATTATCATTATTCTATTATTATTATCATCATTATCATCACCATTAGCATTACTAGTGTTGTTACTAATCATTATCATTATTATTATCATTATTGTTATTATTATTATTATTATTATCATTATCATATTATTATATTATCATTATTATACCATCATCATTAGCATTACCTTTTTCATTATCGTATCTCATTCTTATGGGTATTGGAATATGATACTTAAGGAACACCATCCCGTTCTAAGCATTATTAATGAAAATGTGTGCTGCGGATAACACTATATTTTGTGCATTTCTTTTATGGTTTATTTAATAAGTTTTTAACATTTTTTCTTCCGTATGGGTATATAAATGTCAGTGAGTGTGTGTATGAATTTGTTCGTTTTGTATGTGCGGAAATACATTTGTTAGTTTAGTTTTTTTTTTCTTTTTGATGCGCAAGGTCATGCTTTCCAACCTTTAAAAGAACACAAGAGAAAGAGAGAGAGAGAGAGAGAGAGAGAGAGAGAGAGAGAAGAGAGAGAGAGAGAGAAGAGAAGAAGAGAGAGAGAGAGAGAGAGAGAGAGAGAGGGGGGGGGAGGAGAAGAGAGAGGAGAGAGAAAGAGAGGAAAGAGAGAGAAAGAGAGAGAGAGAGAGAGAGAGAGAGAGAGAGAGAGAGAGAGAGTGAGAGAGAGAGAGAGAGAGGAGAGAGAGAGAGAGAAGAGAAGAAGAAGAAAAAAAAATATATATTATATATATATATAATATATACATATATATATATATATATACATATATATATAATATATATATATATATAGAGAGAGAGAGAGAGAAGAGAGAGAGAGAGGAGAGAGAAGCACTTACTCTCGAGCATCCTCTTGAAGGGCGACAGAGGAGGACAAAACACGTCAAACGCAAGCATGCCGAAGACCGTGCAGTCCAGTTCTGTCGGATTGGCACCCATCATGAAGGGCTTCTCACCTGTGCCAATTAATAAGCGAGGTGATTATAGAATGTTCCTTGTAATGTTTCGTGATTATCTTTTACTCTTCCTCGTTTCCGTTCCTGACTACTTTCAGCTTTATATTTCTGCCCCTGTGTTAAATGTGATACATCCTCACCCGTTATTTTTAGATTCTTATTCCTAAGCTGCAAGGGCTTCCTATGGTACATAAATATTCATAAGTATCGAACAAACAACTTTAACGTGATTACTTTTCGTACACTATACATATATTCTTTCTATCCCGATGCCCAAATTCTCAATATTTTTTTTCTAAAAACTTATACTAACACTTAAAATATGAATAACTTCTACAAACACTGACAAGGCGAAACATAACTTGCCGAGCCAAGCCGAGAGCGACTGAAGGCTTTTCCTCCCCATCTCTTCTACATCCCTGTAGCTGTGCCGCCCAATGCTTGCGTCTTTTGCGGCCTCTACATACCTCTTAAAGTAATGGGCAAGATCGGCCGGTAAAACCAAGGGATGGAGGCGTTCAGGAGGAAGTGGCGACCTTGTTCCTGGCCATAGCGGTAGACACCGAGGCACCTGGAGCGGGGGAATAGCGAGAGTGAAAAGGGAAAAAATCTATATCTATTTGCGTGTATATGTGCAAGAGTGTGGAGACTGAAAGAGTGGAAGGAGGAGGGAAAGAGGGAGAAAGAGAGAGAGGGGATGGCGAGGGGGAGAGAGGGATAAGAGAAAAGAACAAAAACGAACAGACCCGAACCATACCAGACAAAGTACTCGTCCACCATGACGCGCAGGGCGTGAGCCACGGCCTTCTCCTCCAGCGACAAGTGGGCGTCGAACTCCTTGCCGAACTTGGCCGCCAGTTTCTCGATGATCATCTGCGAGTCGCCAACGTCCTCGCCGTTGAGGGTGATCCAGGGCGTCTTCCCCTTGGGTCCCAGGGGCTCCTCGTGGTCGATCTGCGGGGCCGAGGAGGGCGAGTCAGGTACACGGGAATAAGGAGGATAACGCGAAGGATAAAGATTTAGTTCTAATTCCATTTGTTTATAAGGATATTCTTTGCTGTTGACATCCTGGCTGCTTTATTTTGCTTTCTAAATCTCCTCCTCTGTGCAAGGAAGGGCCGGTGTTGCCATCCACTGGAAGCGCGTGGGACTGAACGCAGGTCAGCAAGACTGCTAGACCAGCATGCTAACCGCTGCACCACACGGCACACATAAAGGCACAAAGAAGAGCCAGCCGAAGATAATGGCCGCAAGAACACGAGGAAAATTACAATAATGGAATAACAACAAGAGTACAGCAAGAATTACAGCAATGGTAGTTTCCGTAGAAAGAACAACACATTCAGACAATAAGAATGGGAACGATAACACCATCAATATCAACAACTATAAAATAAAATAAAATAAACCAACAACATCGAAAATAAGTAAAAGAGAGAAAAATAAATAAATAAATAATTTCCTAATCATACTGCCACTCCACACCAGACCATGGGATGACGAAAAGAAAGAAAAAATGAAACGAAAATTACAAATAGACACGATACTCACCACATGAGGGATCTCCGCCATCCTGACGTAGGTCTCGAGCTTGACGACGAAGGGGACAGACTCGGGCAGAAGAATCCCCGGGGCGGAATGTGCAGGACCACCACGTCCTTGCCGGCGTTGTTCCACCTCCTCCTGCGAGAAACGGACCTTCGTTCAGGGTGCTGCACTTCTTAGGATATGGAACCTCTGGGGGTTGGCTTATTTTCATTAGGATTATTACTATCATTTCTTCATTTTTGGTGCATTGAAAAAATATTCGTAACAATTTTGAGATCAAATATGATGTTCAGATTTTCCTATATCGAGATCTCAGAAAATTGAATTATCTTCACTGTCTTCCTTTGCTTATATCTAATTCTTTGCTACTTTTACGGGGACACTTTTCTTAACATTCGAATAAAAAATAAATAAATGACTATGCAGTATACAGACACACTCACAGATGGGTAAAAATCGGGACAGATATATGAGAAAGTTAGCAGACAGATAAAACTTTTAGAAACAAAACAAAAAAAATAATAATAATAATAATAATGAATGAATAAAAAACTGTCAAATAACTGCACCGATGAAAATAAATATCTACCAAAAAATCTCACCTCCTCTCCTGCTTCTTCATGTAGCTTCGTATTTTCATGACACCAACCACCACCACCACAGTTATGGTGACGGGCTTGTTCTTGCCCCAGAGCAGTCTCAGGGCCCTGCCGGCGAAGCGAGCGGGCAGCCAGACGTCCTGGACATTTTGCAGCATATTTGTGCCCTTGGTAAAAGAAAAAAAAGAAAAAGAAAGAAAAAAAAAGGTAATTGTATATTCACTCTCCTATAGATATACAATTTATATAGCCATATCTATCTGCCTATCTATCTATCTGAATACATAACCACGCACATTGATAATAATAATGATAACTAAAAGCACTCAGTGTATACCTTCGCGAGGGTAATAGGGTCACTGATGCAAGAAAAATATTCACACTTAATATATCACATTGAAATCACCTTTTTTCAAGTAGACTAGTGACATCAGTAAACAGAGGAAATAGAAGTAACGATAATGATAACAGTTACCCCTTTATATAAGGTTAACCGATGCAATCACTTGAAAAATTCCTGGATCCGGTTACCACCAAAATTTAATGGCATCTAAGTTAGGTTAAGTCACACCTCGGGTAAAAAAATCATAAAATCTGTTCTTAATTTTTTGAGTTGCATTTGCAATAGGGGTAACTCATGTAATCATAAAACAATTCTGGATCCGGATGATGATCTGGATCACCACCAAAATGTAAGTGCAACTAAGTTAGGCTAAGTTATCCTTCCCTGTATTCTCTCTCTCTCTCTCTCTCTCTCTCTCTTCCTCTCTCTCTCTCTCTCTCTCTCTCTCTCTCTCTCTCTCTCTCTCTCTCTCTTTCTCTCTCTCTCTCTTTCTCTTTCTTTCTCTCTTTCTCTTTCTTTCTCTTTCTCTTTCTTTCTCTCTTTCTCTTTCTCTTTCTGCAATCCCTTGAAAAAAAAAATCCTGATGCGGATCACCACCAAAATTTAATGGCAAGTTAGGTTAAGACACACCTCTGGTAATAAATTTCATAAATATCATTCATAACTTTTTTAGTTATCCTGTTAACAATCTAACGCTACGAAAAACATAACCTCCTTGCGGAGTTATGAAGTTACAGGGAACAGTGATACTAGTAACATAAGCAATTATAGGTAATGGCGATGCTAAAATTAATGATGATCGTAACAATGGGACAGCCATAGTAATGCGAATAATATTAATATAAAAAAAGTAACAATTATAACAATAAATTGCCTCGCATGCAAAACTGGCATCCATATCGGTATAATGTTGCTTCTGTGGAGTGTGTTATCAGTTTTTCAAATGATAATCTATTGCTTGAATTCAGCTGAAATACAAACCAAATTTAAGGCCCCTGCTGCTATTCTATTTTATTCCATAATTTAACATCAAACTCTGGCAAGTGCTTGATAAGGCAAGTGAAATACAATTATTTCACTTTCTGCCAGCTCCCGCAATCAGTAAAGTGCCGCAGTATTTTGTATAAAAACGAGAAAATACGATAAATATACATTCAGTAGCAGTAAACAAGTAGTTTAAGTTATCTCTCTAGATGCCATTCTCCTCCACGCATTCATAGGGGAGGGACATCTATATATTTTTTTAATCTCTAATAAATGCAAATAAAGTGGTTAAAATATGTCTTATTGACACGTTTCAACTCGTATGATCTTATCAATAATCCGAAGAAATTGATGTTAAAGTGCATTCTCTAAATCAAAAATTTGTGCGACTACAGCACTTACCTTGACGGTGATTTCACACAACTACCCCCGTTTTCTCTGCGCGTAAATGTGGTTTGCGTTATACTACACGTTGGCAACTCTTGTAATCTTACCAGTACACGACGCTCATTTATCCTTATGTATTTTAGCGATTTATAAATGATTCACGTGTCTTTTCCTTGAGTAAATCATTATGAAGTTCGATAACATGAACAGTAAAATCGACAATAAGCATACTTCAACCAGTTTTATAGTTTGGTGGTTTTAAAGGTTGTTGATTTAAGGTACAATCGAGCTGCCTTGCCGTGACTTGCATTTTCACAATTACCGTCACTACAGTGGGTAGAATTACATACCTAAATGAGTCAAACGCTTTTTATATAAGTACAAAGCGAAACCTCTTGAATACGTGTTTTTTTGCGTTATTTCTTAATATACATAACACAATGTATTTTCTCAACAACAATAACTAATGCTATCATTACGATTAACATTATTGTGTGTTGTGGTTGTTACCATTGGCATTATCGTTATTACAACTACCAAGATTAACTTTAACAATATGATTACTACCATTTTGGTATTATAATCATTAACATTATCATCATTAAAGTTATTGTTATTAGTATTTATATCGTCATTAGCATCATTATCATTATTATTTTTTTCAGTCAATATTGATATTTTATCATTATTATCATTATTTTTGTTACTATTGCTGTCATTAACATTATCATTATTGTAATTATGATTGTCATTATAAGATCATTATGATATTGAAAATAACGATAATGGTTGCAATAAGGATATTCCTAATCACAGTAATAACAATAACGACAATAGTAGCAGTACTGCTATTAGTAATAATGATAATGAAAAATAATAATAAAAATAACTATAATGATAATGATAAGACATTAAATATCAACATCATTGTCATCATTATTACTTATCACTATTACTACTATTACTGCTATTATTATTGCTATTACTGCTGTTGTTATTATCATTATCATTATTTATATTATTGTTATTGTTATCATTCTTACTATTTTTGTTATCATTATCAACATTATTGTGAATATTATTACTACTACTATTGTGAATATTATTATTACTACTAAATAAAGTACATACCAGCATTGGTAATTCAGATTTGCGCATTATAACTTAGCATGATTACTCCTTTTACGTTAATGTAAGTTAATGCAATCACATTCTGCAACCTTTGGAATCGAATACAAAATGTTACGTATTTGTAAGCAGAAGTTAGACTCCGCCCTTTCGACAATATGCATCGTTGCAGTAACCGTTATGAATGAAAATTGGTTTGTAATCATTGCATTACATTTTCTTTTGTTTGTTTGTTTGTTTATGTGTCGATAACTAGGATTTATTTATGTTACTATTGTTTTTGTTATCGTTTAGTGTGACATATTGGAAAATATGAATGGGAATCAATACTTTCAAAATGCAACGACTGCTAGAAATTCATTGCCTTTCTCATAGTTAATTCTACATCATGCACTTCGGAATTATTCATTCCCATTCATAGCTGTATTTAAACGTTACTGATTTTTTTTATTATGGCGGGAAAAGAAGTTGAAATTCTGAAGGCGCACCTGAGAGGCGGTCAGGGCGCTTACACTATAAACACGGTGACAAACTGCCGTGCGGTCATGGGTCTCTTGTATCTTAAATCCTCTCAGTGGATTAATGTCGGATTAAAGAGCTAAATCGCACTGTTATATTTACAGGCGGAAGCGAAGAATGTTTTCGTTTTTTTAATGCAACGTAGCTACATGTTTAGATGAACTTGATACTTTTTTTGTAATTGTGTACACCTCTTTCAGATACTGACGATATATCAACCCATCCATAGACTCATATCCCATATCTATACAGCCAACCATATGCGTACATGCATCTTCGATATTAAAACTACATGAATAGCAAATCTTGATAGAATAAAAGTGTTTTCCCTTAATCAGACAAGATAAATTTATGTTGAAGAAAAACAGAATAGACAAGTAAAGTCAAGACTCCATAAGAACTCAGGCTTCCAGATTCCAAACAAATTGTTTGGTGTCTTTTTCCGTTATTAATGCATGATGCAAACAGTTAGCATTGGTTTCGCAAGTGAAGGTACGTGTGTGGGTGTGTGAGTGGGTTTATATATATATATATATATATATATATATATATATATATATATATATATATATATAATATATATATACATATATATATATATGTATTTGATATGAATATATATATACATATATATATATATTTATATATGTATATATATATATATATATATATATATAATATATATATATATATATATATTATATATATATATATATATATAACGTGTGTGCGTGTGTGCTGTATATATGTATATATACACCCACACCTATGAATAAATAAGTATTATATATATATATATATATATATATATAATATATATATATATATATGCATATACATATATATACGAATATACACATATATATGTGTATGTGTGTGTGTATATATATTTACGTATGTGTTTATACATACATATATATATATATATATTATACACTGGGTGTGCACATGTGTATTTATACACACACACAAGCTCACACAAATATACATATTTATATATATGTATACACGCATATATACTTATGTTGACAACGTATATGTATATTATATATATACATAATATATACACACAGTATATGCATATGTGTGTGTATATGTGTATACATATATGTGCATATTTTTGCGTGTATGTATATATGTATGTATGTGGATGGAATCATGAGATTTTCATTTTGTTGTGCGAATAGAGAGGCGGAAGCTCATGAAGCCTCATGTGTTTGAATCACGTGAGACTCCGACTTCTATTTACAAACCTCGAAGTAGCTGACCAAGGGATTGCTCTGGCCTCTCTCCGTAGTTTTTGGATTGTGATATTTATTATCGTGAGTTTTAATGCAATTATTTTGTTTGATATCCGTGTTAAGACATGTTAGTCCACCACAAATAAGTGATAATGGCTTTATGCTATGTTTTGTAGGTTTATTTTTGCCATAGGAATCTGTGGATGTTCTATTGCATGTGGCCAGTGTTGTAGCGGTTCGACTACATTTCATAATCATTTGTTGCCGATTTGTTTAACCTTTGGAGCCCAGATGTTACAATAAAAGGTTTGTTGATATTGTTTAATGGATGTGCTAAGAAATGTATTTCCATATGACACATATATATGTATACGATATATTTAAAGGAATGGACTATGTTTATTTTGTTAATGCAGCCACTTGGGGGGCAAGCCAGCCCAACTGATGCCGGTCACAAGCCCGGATAAATGCCAGAGTGTTTGCTGGACGGGAAGGGCATCCGCGGCGTAAAATAAAAACCGCTCCAAACCAACATGACAGAAGCTGAAAGAATATTGGCCCTCAGTCCCCGGCAGCCCTTAAATGGGCAGAGGGTGCTAAGAATATCCGGTTTTGCAGGGAGAGGTGAAATGCCTAACTCCACTCAAATTCAAGCCGTTAAAGTCGGCAGCCTTAATGTTGGCACAATGTCAGGAAAGGGGAGGGAGGTTGTGGATCTCATGGAGAGAAGAAAGTTGGAGGTACTTTGCCTACAGGAAACACGATGGAGGGGGAATAAGGCCCGAGAGCTGGGGAGAGGCTTTAAGCTTTTCTACAGTGGAGCAGATGGAAGAGGAAGGAATGGAGTTGGAATAATCCTGAGTCCCAATCATAAAGAAAACGTCATCAGTGTCTGGAGAAAGAATGACCGAATAATGTTGATTAAACTAATTATCGGAAATACAATCATTAATATAATGAGTGTATATGCACCACAAGTAGGCTGCGATGATGAAGAGAAAGACAAATTTTGGCAAGACCTAGATAGTATGTGCACAGAGATACCGGATGTTGAAACAGCCTTGATTGCTGGCGATTTCAATGGTCACGTGGGAGAGAGAAACTTGGCAATAGAGCGTGTCCATGGTAGATATGGGAGCGGGGCTGTAAATCCCAACGGAGAACGGCTAATTGACTTCGCAGTGGCATACGATCTGGCTATATTGAACACGTTCTTCAAAAAGAAGGATTACAATACATATGAAAGTGGAGGACAGGAAACACAATTGGACTACATATTATACAAGAGAAGTAAAATGAGTGAAGTCAGAAATTTTAAGGTAATTAAGGGAGAAACAGCTGCCAAACAACATCACCTGATTATTGGGGAGTTTAACATTAAAAGAGGGAGGAAAGGAAAGAAAAGGGCAATACCTAAGATTAAGTGGTGGAATTTGAAAGACGAAGACCAGAGAAGTTTGTTCAGGGAGAGAGTGCTGGAGCAGATAGAGTTGAGGGAGGGAGTTGAAGAGTGGTGGAATTTGAATGCTTCAATGATCCGACAAGCTGCAGAGGAAATATTGGGGATGACATCTGGTAAAGGACCACCCAATGACAAGGAAACTTGGTGGTGGAAGGAAGAAATATCGGAAACTATAAAGCAGAAGAAGATTACAAGGAAGGAATATTACAAAAACAGAAATGAGGAAAATGAAGAAAGGCTTAAAACAGCGAACAAAGCAGCAAAGAAAGCAGTGGCAGTAGCTAAAGCTGAGGCAAGGGAAGAAATGTATCAAGAACTCGATACAAGAGGAGGACAGAAAAAGATTTATAGAATAGCAAAGGCCAGAGACAAGAGTACGAAAGATCAGACACATATCAGGCATATGAAGGATACAGAAGGAAATGTTTTGTATGATGATGATGCTATAAAAAGG
>NW_020871004.1:0-17500 GCF_003789085.1 Penaeus vannamei | reverse complement strand
AAGTTCTTCGTTGGGCAAAATGACACGAAAAAATATGAAACGTAGAGGATACATCGTGCTGTATGTATGGGAAGGGGGATGGGGTTACAGGCCTATATAAAGCACAGGCCACAAGATCCTACACCACACAACGTCAGGGCACTGCGAGCTTGACAACTCTGGAAAATCAGATCCTGAAGATGGTGAGTAATGCTTTGATTACTTCCGCTTTGGGGCGAAAATCCTGTAATGTGAAAATGAGTCTTTTTAACATTCATTGATTCACATATATGTCACAGAGACTTATTGTCATAATCATCAGAAAAAGCGGTTGGTTAGCCTCCTCTATCATTTTCTTTTGTTAGTGTGGACATATATTGTTCTTATTTCAAAATCCTGTTGATCAGGAATCTACCAGCCTCATCTATATTTTGTGATTTGGGTGTATTTACAGACTATCATCCTCGTAACTGTTATCATGATCTTATTACTATTATTTTAATCAACACTGTTATCATCAGCACTGTTAATATTATCGTTATCATTATGATCATATTCATCATTATAACAACAACTAGTGGAGGGGCAAAGTAAGTTCCGTTCAAAAAATTGCCGGGAGACCTGGGGGGGGGGGGGCTACAGCCCTGACAGGGTCCAGAGGTAGCGGCCCGGTGGGGGAACAAGGGACGAAGCCCCCGGAAGCTCTTGGGATTATAGCAGTTTTAAAGAGATAAACACCTTAATTTCTGCACTAAAATGCCAGACATTTTTATTTAGATAATACTTGACAATACTTATTTCATTCTGGACACCAGACTCAGCTGTAGCTGCCCTCTCAGTTGCAGGGGTCAGAGTTCTCAACAGTTGGGTAACTAAGGAATTACTTTTTATAAAATTACAGGGAATGTCCTCGAAAGTTGAGGAGTGGGATGGCAGAGATTTTGTTCCCTCTTCCTACGCCTATGCATCATCATTATCATCACCATTGTTACCCCCCTCTTATTCTCTCCGTCTGGCAGGCGAGCATCAGATTCCTCCTGGCGGTGGCGCTGCTGGTGGCGGCGCAGGTGAGCCTCGCCGCCGCCGCCCCCCAGCGCTGGTACTCCTACTCCGGCGGGTTCGACCGCGACGACAGATTCGACAACGATCGCTACGACAATGATGGATTCGACCGCGACGACGGCTTCGGCAACCGCGGTTTTAACGGCAACTCTGGATATTACAATCCTGGATTCAACAGCAACGCAGGATTCTACAACGGGGGATTCAATCGCTACAACCAGAACGGCGGATTCTACAACCAAGGATTCCAACGAAGCAGCGGATCCTTCAACCGTGGCTTCGATCGCGATGACAGCTTCGAGGTCGGTGGCTACGACTTCGACTTCGACTGAATCGACTACGGGTTCGAATACTGCAGGGACGTCAGTGAATTGAATACCTTGGATATATATATTTTTTTTTTTTTTTTTTGTCACAAAATTCAATGTTGTCTTGTTTCGTAAATACATTTATTAATAAAATAAGCAAGATCAGATAATGTTAAAATTGTGACCGGTATAAAATCAATTAACACTGTAATTAAAATGAATAATCTCGACTGAATTATTACACATTAAAAACCTCCCTTGTGTTTCATATCCTTTTAATTTCCAATTTTGATTACACAAATATAAAGAACCTCTTCTGATGGTAAGAACAGATCATATGAGGTGACTGGTACCTATCAAATAATTATAAACAAAACAAATTAACCAACGATGCCTTTTTTAATATAATACCATGGAAGACAGAAGGAACAGGACGATATCAAAACTTACAGCAAATTATCTTTTCAATATACGCACAAGGATGTGTAGGTGTTTGTGTCTGTCTATATATCTAAACATCTATATCAATATATATATATATATATATATATATATATATATATATATATGTGTGTGTGTGTGTGTGTGTGTGTGTGTAAATATATATATATATATATATATATATATATATATATATATATATATATATATATATATATATATATATATATATATACATATATATATATATACATATATATATATATGTATATATATATATATATATATATATATATATATACACACACACACGCATACATATACGTACATACATAGATATATATACATATATATGTGTGTGTGTGCATATATACGTACATACACATTTACACACACAGATACACACACACACACACAGATACACACACACACACACAGATACACACACACACACACACACATACATACATACATACATATATATATATGTATATATATATATATATATATATATATATATATATATGTGTGTGTGTGTGTGTGTGTGTGTGTGTGTGTTTATATACACATATACACAGTATATACATAAGGAATATATATACATATATTTATATATATATATATACATATATATATACATATACATACATATATATATATATATATATATATATATATATATATATATATATATATATATATACATATATTACATACATATATACATTTATACACGCACACACGCACACACACACACACACACACACACACACACACACACACCACACACACACACACACACACACACACACACACACACACACATATATATATATATATATATATATATATATATATATATATATATATATATATAAATATATATATATTTATATATTTATATATGTATATATATAATATATATATGTATAATATATAATATATGTATATGTATATATATATATATATAATGTATATATATAATATATATATATATATATATATATATATTTATATATATATATATATATATATATATATATATATATATATAGAGAGAGAGAGAGAGAGAGAGAGAGAGAGAGAGAGAGAGAGAGAGAGAGAGAGAGAGAGAGTATATACATATATATATATATATATATATATATATATAATATATATATATATATATATATATATATATATATATATATATACATATACGTGTAGCTTTGTTTGTGAGAAAGAAGACACCAATAAACAAAATGTCTTTGGCATCTGGAAGTCTTTCTTATGGAATCTGTCTTTCTCTTGACTACCATGTCTTTCTTCAGGTGAATATAAAGCTTTTGTCTGGATAAGAAAAAAAAAAAAACTTTGCCTAACAAGATTCAATCATTAATGTAGTTTTTGATATCTGGAATACATGTACGCATATGGATGGATGTATAATTATAGGATTTGAGTTTATGGATGGTTTGGTATAATGTCAGTATATGAAAGAGGTGTACACAATTTTAAAAAAATCTTTTTCATTTAAACATGTAGATACTTTACATTTAAAATGAAAAAAATCGCTTCCGCCAGTAAATAAGACAGTGCATTTAGCTCTTAAATGCGAACATTAATCTACTGAAAGGATTTAAGATACAGTTTGTTTACCGTTTTATACTGTAAGCGCCCTGACCGCCTCTTCGGTGCGCCTTCTGAACTTCCACTTCCTTTCCCAGTAACGTTTAAAAACAGTTACGAATGGGAGTGAATAATAACGAAGTGCGTGGAGAAGAATTAACCATTCGATAGATACTGTAGAGGTTAAGAAACCAAACTGGATTTATCTCTTTATTGTTAAGGAGCCAAGCACAAGTAATGGCATTTTGAAGTTATTGGTTCCCATTCATATTTTCGAGCAGCATGTCACGATAAATAAATCAATTATGCTGAATAACACCTAAAATATTCACATTTGAAACATTACATTAAAATCTCCAGTCTCGAGTACACTGATGTTCTCCTTCCTCGCAATGCTAATGAATCCTGTTAATAATAATCCTAATAATAATAATAATGATTAAAAACATCCTGATCTGGACCAAAATCTAATGGCATCTAAGGTGCATTAAGATTTAGCTCTGGTAAAAATTTAATTTAAAAAAATATGTTCATGACGTTTTATGTTATCCTTCTAATCAAGTAACCAACAAACAAACCAACGCTACCAAATATATAACAATAGTAATAATGATAATGATGATAATAATAATGATATTAATAATAAAAAGAAAAGTAAGGATATTAATGATAGTAGCAGCTATAATAATAATAATGATAATAACAATAATAGTAATAATATTAATAATGATAATAAAAGTAATAACAATATCAATAACAACAGTGATAATAAAGATAATAATTATTGTTATTATCGTTATAACAATAATAATAATATTAATTATGATGACAATAATAATGATAATAATGACAATAATTAAAATAATAACAACAATAATAATAACAATGATAATAGCAATAAACAATAGTAGTAACAATAATGGCAATAATGATACTGATAATGATAACGATAATAGTAATAATAATGATTGGTGGTAATAACAATGATAACAATAATGATAATGATAATAATGACAATGATGATAATAATAATGATGATGAAAATAGTTGTAATGATAATAATAATAGTAATGATAATAATATCAGTGATAATCATTAATGATGATGATGAAAATGATAATAATTATGATAATAAATAGTAGGGATGATAATGTTAATATTTATTATGGTGGTAGTAATAACGTTGATGTTATTACTGCTACGTAATCTCCAAACTACAAACCTGATTGAAGTATGTTTGTTGTGGATTTTATTGATTGCATTAACGAACATCAAAATCTTTAATTCATTGGAAATAATTCATATATCGCAAAAATAGATAAGAATAATAGAGCGTCGTGTTCTGGTAAGATCACCCGAGTTGCCAACGTGTAAAATAAAGGAAACGTTTTTGCGCAAAGACAGCGGTGATATTGTGGGCAGTCACCGTCAAGGTAAGAGTAGTGTTGTAGTGACTCAAGACTTTGATGTAGAGAATGCATTTTATCATCAATTTCATCGAATTATTTCTACCATGCGAGTTAAAATATGTGTTATATTTTAAGAAAAAATTAATTCTTCGAAACTGCAAGAAAACGTAGGGTGACTGACGCTTGTTTGAGAAGTACGAACACCCTGATGCAATCTACCCAAGTGGGCGTGTCCTACATAAAAATATTAATGCAGTTATCCACAAACCCACTTTATTTATTTGTTTTTTCTACGAGATTTTGAAAATATATAAATGTCCCTCCCCTGTGAATGAATGAAAGAAAATGGTCTTAGAGGGATAACTAACGAACTGTTTACCGCTACTGAATGTATTATTAATGGATTTTTCCGTTTTTTCCCGTAAATAACTGTAATACTTCACTGTTTGCTGCGCTGACAGAATATGAAATAATTGAATTTCACTGGCCTTACCAAACCCTTGCCAAAGTTTGATGTTAAAATTATGGGAGAATATAATAGCTACAGGGCGTTAACTTTTGCTTAGGTTCCATCTGAACTCAAGCAATAGATAATCATTTGAAAAACACTAATAACACACTCCACAGAAGTGAAATTAACCTAATATGGATGCCTTAGTTTCCTATGCGAGGCAAACTATTATCCTTTTTTGTTATAATAATATTTATTTAAAAATTATATATATGTATATATATAGATTATAGATATATATAGATATATATAGATATATATATATATTTTTTTTTTTTTTTTTTTTTTTTTTTTTTACCAAAAGGCAGAATGATATTACAAACTATTCATGACTAGTTGCCCGCTCGCTTCACCGGGAAGGCCCTGAGGACTGCTCTGGGGCAAGAACAAGCCCGTCATCATAACTATGGTGGTAATGGTTGTTGTTATGAAAATACAGAACCACATGAAGAAGCAGAAATTTATTTTATATCGCTGTAGTTTTTATACATTTTTTTTTATTCGCGTGTGTTTTGATTATTTGCAAAACTAAATGTCTATTAACCCGTCCATGTTTGTTTTATCATACAGTGGTATTAAGGAAAAGGTCCCAGAAGAAGCATATATGAATTAGATATAAGTAAAGGAAGACAGAGTGAAGATTCCAGTTTTCCATTTTTCAGAGATCTTGATATCGGAAAATTTTAGTATCATATTCGATCCCAAATCATATGAATAAGTTTTATGCCCCCCCCCCAAAAAAAAATAATAATAATAAATAATGATAATAATAATGATAATCCGGATAAAAATAAGCAACCCCCAGGGCTCCATCCCCCAAGAAGTGCAACACCACTGAACGAAGGTCCGTTTCTCGCAGGAGGAGGTGGAACAACGCCGGCAAGGACGTGGTGGTCCTGCACATTCCGGGGATTCTTCTGCCTGAGTCTGTCCCCCTTCGTCGATACATATCGTTTGGTAATACATATATATATATATATATATATATATATATATATATATTATATATATAATATATATATATATATATTTTTTTTTTTTTTTTTTTTTTTTTTTTTTTTTTTTTTTTTTTTTTTTTTTACCTTAAGTTGCAAACGTTGTCAAGTAACTTGTAATCATATACTAAGGTATTAGCAGTGGTCTTACTATGCCTTGAGATATTTGTCATATGATTCGTTTGTTTATATTTATTTTCTTATTGATGTTAGTTTTCTTGTTTATATATTACCTCCGCCAAGGAAGTTATGTTTTTGGTAGCGTTAGTTTTTTCGTCCGTTGTAAAGAGGATAACTCAAAAAGTTATGAACAGATATTTATGAAGTTTTTACAATAGGTGTGTGTCTTACCCCAACTTATATGCTATTCATTTTTGGCGGTAATACAGATCATGATACGGATCCAGGGTTTGCTATGGCCTTGGCGGAGGTATGCGCTTTCTGGGTGCTTCTAGTTTGGTAACCGAGACACAGCAATTCATGTGATAATTTCCAGGACATAATCATGTATTCAATTGACTCTATGATAATTATTTGATTTCGAGTTATATGTGTTTCTGTTGTATTTTGCGTTTTCTGATTTAGACTGATAACGTAGTCATTCGTTGAGAACTGTATGTGACGGTATTCTATTAATTTTAGCGTCATTGATGTATGCGTGAATATACATATATAAAACACTGTATGGGGAGATTTCGTTTTACTTTCTTCAAGATTTAACCTTGCGTGCTTCCTACGAGTAACAATACGTAATACTGAATGGAGCCTCCCTTCTACTTTCTACCTTCTTTTACTTTGATTTGGAAGTCCTGAAGAAATCGTCTCTATATTAGAAAAAAAGTAATAGCGGTAAATAGATGAGTGAGAATTTGTCACCTTCGATGTGAACTTGTTACTGCATCGTCAGTTGATTACAAGTTACGCAAACATGCATTATTATGTTTTATCGAGTTGTAGGAAGGATTTTATATTTTGTATTTATTTGTCAAGTATACGACTCCCAGTGAAAAATCATGGAAATCTGGCACAATAATGAAGTTGACGATAATGATAATAGTAATAATAATATGATAATGATAATAATGTAAATAATGATGATGATAATGATAATCATCATGAAAACAAATAGTAATGATAATGGCAAAATAGTAATGATAATTACATTCTTAACAATGTGGGTAGTACTTATAACGATAATGTTACTAATAATCGCAACTCTAAGAATGTTAACCGTAATAATGGCATTAGTTATGAGTGTTAAGAAAGTATATTCACATAAAAAACGGTTGTCTAGTTTAGGTATATAATTCTACAAGTAATAGTGACGATGGTTGTGGAAATGCAAGTCACGGTTAGTCAGCACGACCGTACCTAAAATCAAAATTATTGAACACCACCAAACTGTGTAACTGATTGAAATATGCTTGCAGTGGAGTTCAGTGCTTGCATCATCGAACACCATTATGATTGACCTAGGGAGAAGCAATGTAAATAATTTATATATCGCAAAAATAGATAAAAATAATTGAGCGTCGTGTTCTGGTAAGATCGTGCGAGTTGCCAACGTGTGGTTTTAGACAAATCACCTTATCGCGCAGAGAAAGTGGTGGTAGTTGTGTGAAATCACCGTCAAGGTAGGAGTAGTTTCTTAGTCGTACAGGATAATAATTTAGCGAATGTATTTTAGCAGTATTTTCTTCGGATTATTGATAAGATGTAATGTATCAGCAAGACATTTTAAATACACACACTGTCAAGATATACAGTTAGGGAAATGGGTAGAGGCGTGAAAAAAAGAAAGTACTTTTTCGGAGCTGTAAGGACACTGGGGCGATTGGTGCTTGTTTCAGGGATACCAACAACCTGATGCAATTTATCCAAGTGGGCGTGTTTTATATCATGGAATCATGAAGAAACCAGTTTATTTATTTGCAATTCCGAGATTCCTGAAAATGTGCATGTCCCTCCCCAACGACTGCATGAAAGAAAATGGCATTTAGAGGGATAACTTATCTAGCTGCCTAGCGGAACTTTGTGTATATTAATATTTTTTTCTGCAAAATACTGCGGTACTTCATTAACTTACGGCGCTGGCAGAAAGTAAATGGCATTTCACTGGCTTTATCAGGCACGTGTCAAAGTTGGTGTTAAAATTATGGGAAAAAATAGAATAGCTAAAGTGACTAATTTTGACTTATATTTCAACTGAAGTAAAAACAATAGATTATCATTTTAGATACATTGATAACCCACTCCACAAGAAACTAAATTACACTAATATATTTTATATGCAGGCAAATCATTATTACATTTATTTTTGTTCATGTTCAGTATTGTATTGTAATGATTATTGCCATTATTACTATTATCATTGTTATCATTCTCACCATATGTGTGTTTGTGAGAATAGATATATAAATATAATGGTTATAGTATGAACTGTATATTCATAAAACGAACATAATACTTTTTACCGCAGAATGAATACTACAAAATGTTCAAGACGGTACGGCTCGCCTCGCCGGAAGGCTCTGAGACTGGTCTGGGGCAAGAAACAAGCCGGTCACCATAACTGTGGTGGTGGTGGTTGCGTGATGAAAATATGGAGCTACGTGAAGAAAACAGGAGAGGAGGTGAAGGATGTATTTATTATCTTTCTTATTTACTTTTATCGTTACTGTAGTTAGGCAATCTTCATTCGCTTGTGTGTTTTGATTATTGAAAATGCTAAATGTGTCTATTAACCTGTCACGTGTCCGAACGGCCATTTTTACGTAGCTGTGTCTGCATAAACTCCTCTATAACTTGCTTGCTTTATGTATTTTGTTTTAACTGAGGTTCCGTTATATCAAGGGAAAAGACTCTGCTAAATATCAGTGAATTAGATTAAGTTAAGGGAGACAGAGTAGAGATTATTCCGATTTTCAGGGATCTCAGTATGGGAAAACCGCAACACCGTACAATGATCCCTAAACTACTACATATATATATATACATATATATATATATAATATATTTATATATATATATATATATATATATATATATAATATATGTGTGTGTGTGTGTGTTGTGTGTGTGTGTGTGGTGTGTGTGTGTGTGTGTGTGTGTGTGTGTGTGTGTGTGTGTGTGCTTCGCGTTGTGTGTGTGTGTATTTTGTGTGTGTGTGTAAGTATATATGTATATATTCACAATAGTCTAAGTGTGAAGAGTGTAATACTCATAACCAAAACAGGCCATCCGCCACCAAGGGCTCCATCCCCCAAGAAGTGCAACACCACTGAACGAAGGTCCGTTTCTCGCAGGAGGAGGTGGAACAACGCCGGCAAGACGTGGTGGTCCTGCACATTCCGCCCCGGGATTCTTCTGCCCGAATATTTCTCCCTTCGCCGTCAAACTCGAGACCTACGTCAGGATGGCGGAGATCCCTTATGTGGTGAGCGTCGTTTATTTTATAAATTACAATCGTTTTTCTTTCGTTTCAGAATTCTATGTCTGGGGTGAAATGGCATTTTTTTTTTTCTTCTTTTTGCCCAATATCGGTGTAGGTTTGTTTTTACGTGTTGCTGTTCTTTATATTTTTATGCTTTTCAGCGGAAACTCTATCATTGTTTTTGTGCTTGTTATACTCCCGTTATTATTATCTGTTGTACTTTTCCTCGTGTTCTTGCGGCCACTACCTTCGGCCTTTATCTTTCCATTATCAACCTTAATCCTGCGTACCTGACTCGACCTCCTCGGCCCTGCAGGTCGACCACGAGGAGCCCTTTGGACCGAAGGGGAAGACGCCCTGGATCACCCTCAACGGCGAGGACGTTGGCGACTCGCAGATGATCATCGAGAAACTGGCGGCCAAGTTCGGCAAGGAGTTCGACGCCCACTTATCGCAGGAAGAGAAGGCCGTGGCTCACGCCCTGCGCGTCAGACGAGTACTTTTTTCTGGTATGGTTCGGGTCTGCTCGTTTTCTGCTCTTTTTTCTTGCTTTCTATTTGTCTCTCTCTCTCGGCTTTTCTGTCTAATGCGCACAGTGATGGTGCAGTCAGACAGAATTCGACTGTACAGTCATCGACTTGCTTGTTCATGACGTGTTTTGTCTCTTCCCTGTCACCCTTCAAGAAAAATGCTCGAAAGTGCTTATCTCTCTCTCTTTCTTTCTTTCTCTCTCTCTCTCTCTCTCTCTCTCTCTCTCTCTCTCTCTCTCTCTCTCTCTCTCTCTCTCTCTCTCTCTTCTCTCTCTCTCTCTCTCTCTCCTCTCCTCTTTTCCCACTCCTTCTCTCTCCCTCTTTCACAATCTTCACACTTTTGCATGTTGCACACGGCCATAGATGCAGAGTAGAGATTATTCCAATTTTTCAGTGATCTCAGTATGGGAAAACCTCAACCCCGTTCAATTGATCCTAAACTATTACATATATATATATATATATATATATATATATATATAATATATATATATATATATATATATATTATATATATATATATGTGTGTGTGTGTGTGTGTGTGTGTGTGTGCGTGTGTTGTGTGTGTGTGTGTGTGTTGTGTGTGTGTGTGTGTGTGTGTGTGTGTGTGCGTATGTGTGTGTTGCGTGCGTGCGTGTGTGTGTCTATTCCTCCGTCTCACTCTCGCCATTTCCCGCTCTGCCTGTCTCTTCCGCTTCGGCCGGGAGCGCGGTCGCCACCTGGCCTACAACACCTCCCTTCCTTGGATTTGCCGGCCATTCATGCCCATGTTCATTAACCAGTATTTGGAGGCCACGAAGGTCCAAGGCGTAGGGCGACACAGCTACAGGGAAGTAGATGAGTTGGGAGGAAATGCCTTCAGTCGCTCTCGGCTTGCTTGGTACGGTATCTTTCATGTTTGTTAGTGTTTGTATGAGTTATTCCTATTTTTACTTATTATTATTAGTTATTTAAAGAAAGGTTGAGAAGTGTATCGGATAAAAAAAAAGTATGAGAAGCAGTCACTGTGAAATTTTGTTTGTTCGAAACATAATATATATACACTCGGAAACGCTAACAACGTCAGAATGAAAAGTAAAAAATAATAACGGATAAGGATCTATCACATAAATACACAGAAACAGAAATGAAAAAAAACAAAGAAGTCAAATAAAAAAAAAGATAACGGAAACATTACAAGGAACACTCTATAAAGACAACTTCTCTCTTATTAATTCGCACAGGTGAGAAGCCGTTCATGATGGGTGCCAGTCCGACCGACGTGGATGCTGCGGTCTTCGGTTTGCTGACGCGAGACTGTTCTGTCTCCGGTGTCAGACTACACGAGGATGCTCGAGAGTAAGTGCTTCTCTCTGTCTATCTATCTATATATCTACCTCTTTCTCTCTTTCTATATTTCTGTCTTTCTCTCTGTCTCTCTATCTGCCTTTTTGCCTCTCTCTCCTCTCCTCTCTCTCCTCTCTCTCTCTCTCTCTCTCTCTCTCTCTCTCTCTCTCTCTCCTCTCTCTCTCTCTCTCTCTCTCTCTCTCTCTCTCTCTCTCTCTCTCTCTCTCTGTAAAAGTTGGAAGGTATGAAGTGCATCACTCTTTTTGGTGTATGTTGATACGAATGAGTATCTGTAAAAACAAAAAATTAAGATAAATAGTAAATTCTATTTCCTTAAGAAACGTATTTTAGATAGTGCATTTTCTTCCATTCAGAAAATTCATGAGTAGGGATTATGCGAAAATATTTTAGAACATAATACAATTTCTTTGATAGTTATATGGATTAGTTTTCCAATTATTTTAGTGTCCTAAACTAGCAAATGCATTTTCCATATACACACAAACAACATATTCATACACTCGTATACACACTAATCCCCTTGTTATACACGAACTCATATTCCAAATCATATTCCAAATATAACCATGAATACGAAATAAGGACCCCTATTTATCCAATTGCCAGATACTCATTATAAGACACAGAAAGCACTATAGAATTTACCCGTAACTTTGTATAATAGTCATCATAATATAATGATAATAATACTAAATAATATAATAATGATAATAATACAGTAATGATAATAATGAAAAATACAGTATGATAAAATGATAATAATAATAATAATGATAATGATTGTGATGATAATGTAATAATAATAGCAATAATAATGGTCAATAATAATAATAATAATAATCAATAATAATACTAACTATAACCATTCCAGAGACTACCGAAACCTGCACGCGCTCTGCCACCGGATAAAGGAGAAATTCTGGCCGACTGGGACAAGTGCCTCGACCAGAAAGGCAGGGATCGTGTTCTGCGGATGATGGAGAGAGGGAAATGCAGCAGTTAGGCAACAAATGTAGTTGAATAATACACCTGTTTTTTGTTTTTTTCTCGAGACCTGCAACGTTGTCCAGTAGTTCGTAATTATGAGCCAAGGTATCGTTTAAGGCCTATTCTGCTTTATTTCGGTGGCTGAGACAGAACAATTCATGGGGTACTTTCCATGACACATGTATTGAATTGATTATATGGTATTATTTATATGATTACGTGTTATATGTTACTGATACAAAGAAGAAAATAAGTGTCGTTGTTGTAAATTGCGTTTTATGATTTAGACTGATAGCGTACAGTTTGAGAACTGCATATGACGCTATTTTATTTGTTGTAATGTCTTTGATGTATTTGTGAATAAATGATGAAACTATTACAGGGGAGATTTCATTTACTAAAGCTTTCTTCAATTCTTAACCGTGTGTGCTTCCTATGCGTAACAATAAACTCAAGGTGGGTCTAGCGACTTGTCATGACATGTCTTGTAGAGCGTTTTGTTAAATATAAAACTAAGAGGACTACGAAGTGAAGAAATGTAATGAGCCTCCCGCGCTGAATCGCTGGATTTCAGTATGACAGGGGACGCCTTATGTAAAGTGAGAATGTATGACAGTTTTCCCAGATCAGGCAATGTTGCCATTATTCGATCAGAATCCAGGAAGACCAGTGACGTCACTATCTCCCCGGCCAGTCTGTTAGTTTGACTGGCGTTAACCAAATTTTAGGATCATGCAATCATACAGTTGCTCTGCACGCGACTGCCCAAAGGACACAGCGTAGAGGTATTCTTGAACTCAAATAATTATTAGAAATGTCTCGGGTTATTTAGGGAAAGGATACAGGTTTTCACAATCGTGGGACAAAGTGCAACCGTTTCTGGTGTGGATGTTAAGTTGCAGTTCGTTGGATTTGTCTTCTGTTTGCTCTTTTTCAGGCGTATGATTCGAAAATGTAATATTTCAAATATATTGACTACCACCTCACTTATTCGCTGAACTTCCAGAAATATCATTTAAATCATTATGCTTTATTTTACTGCTACATTCGAGCACAAACTTGTTTCCGCCAAGGAGCTGCGCGCGCTATTCCATCCTCACATATAAAGCAAATATAGTCAGAAAATTTGGTTCACACGACATGAGCATCGTGATCTCATGTCGTGTGAACCAAATTTTCTGACTAATTTGCTTTATATGTGAGGATGGAATAGCGCGCGCAGCTCCTTGGCGGAAACAAGTTTGTGCTCGAATGTAGCAGTAAAATAAAGCATAATGATTTAAATGATATTTCTGGAAGTTCAGCGAATAAGTGAGGTGGAGTAGTCAATATATTTGAAATATTACATTTCGAATCATACGCCTGAAAAAGAGCAAACAGAAACAAATCCAACGAACTGCAACTTAACATCCACACCAGAAACGGTTGCACTTTGTCCCACGATTGTTGAAAACTGTATCCTTTCCCTAAATAACCCGAGACATTTCTAATAATTATTTGAGTTCAGAATACCTCGTGGTGTGTCCTTTGGGCAGTCGCGTGCAGAGGCAACTGTAATGATGCTGCATTCCAGGCATAATCTTCTCATACAATCTCCGAACCTGCCTCAAGGATGACTTCGTTCTCCGCTCACTCTCTATTTTCTACTGAAGGCGTGGCGTGGAGAGCTTTCACTTTTAACTTCCCTAAACTGGTTTCAGAGCTAGTCCGCTTACGTGAGTGTCGGGAGCAGGTGCCAGTGGCAGTGTGAAGTTTATACATATTCTCGTGCAGACTGAGTTATATTCATCCAAATTCAGTGCATGAGTTGCTCGGGAGCGAAGTCTTGCAACAGGACGGTTCTCAAATGCTATGTTCGTATCACGTTAAATTCCGGGTTTCGGCTGTCGGTCATCTTGCAAGCAATCAGTAGTCATTATTTTCAATTTTCTATTGAATTGTGATACATATTAACTAGGTGCTTGGCAATGTTTACCTTGACTGATTTGTTCGTGTTTTTTAATAATTTCGAAAGATAAATTATATGTGTTTATCATTATCATCGCTGTATTAATTTTCATGCAGCCAGGGGCAGAAAAAATACATAGAAGTACAGATACGAGAAAAACTATGCATACATACACACATAAACAACATATAAACTAACAAAATATTACCAATATGACAGCAAACCAAGCAAAATACAAAATAACACTGGGCAAGGGAAAGTACACAATAAACACTGGGCAAAGGAGAGGCGTGAATGGTACACCTCCTCGATACCAACCTGCTGCAGTGAGTTATTGTGAGTGGTGAGGGAGTTGAGGCCTAGGAAAGCCAGGGCGCTGTCGTAGCTCGTATAGACAGGACCGAGAAAGATCTTATCTGCCCCTTTCTCTATCCTCACGAGTTGTATCAGCTGGGCGGCGGCGGTGAGGAAGGGGGACCAGGCGGGGTGGAGGGTGGGAGGGTAGGTCAACTTAGGCCTAAGGAATAGCCTGGAGATATTTTGAAGTTTCGGAAGTGGGCACCAAGGGCGTCTTCTGTAGCGTCCCCAACTCTTAATACTGTATTTAGTTTAATCCTAATCCACCGTGTCCGTACCGAAGACGACACCTCCGCTGCCAGACGGCGAGACAATAATGTTCAGTAAAAACTGTCACTCACTATTCTATCACCACCGTTATCACGTCGGAGAGAAGAGAAATGTCGCGCGTGAAATTCGCTCTTTAGATTTCATGTTTTTTCTTCTTTCTTTTTGTAATGTCATGTTTTTGGTAATCATATTTAAGAAACTATTTTAGACATCTCTTAGGTTTCAAAATATCTATTATATTAATGTGTATTTCATGAAACTGAGACTCTTACTAATGTTTTCATAATGCTAATTATCTTATGCCTTTTATCTCTGCACTGCTTTGCCTCCTAATTGTTTAAAGTGTGTAAATAATAATATAAACTTCTCAGATGCTTCTGAAGACCACCTTTTCCTTCCCTTCATCCCAGACGTACCTACATGATTGAAGACAAGGCATTAAAAACTTATTCATATTAATCAATTCTTTATGCCTCCCAATGTTCCCAAAATTGAAAACTAAGACTAGCATCATATCAAAGTAAGAAAGTTCGTACCTCTATTTTCTGTACACATTTCTTCAAGATTATCTGTTTCAAATATGATTTGTTTGGAATCTTAAGTTAATGGACTGTCTCTTTAAATTTCTATCAATTCTTGTGATGTTCCTGGTCTGTGATATAGTGATGGTTCTGCCCTCTGCTGTTTGTGAAGATCCTGGTCTCGTATTTCTGGGCGTGTGGGAATAGGTTTTACAAATCTAAAGGGTGGGAGCTGAGGTATGTTGTCTTTTTATTGCTGAAAAATCTGTGGTATTTTGAAACATTTCTGTGCAATGTTGCTCTTCACACATAACTGTTGCATGTTGTGTAGGGTAGCGTTTGGAGCAAGTCATGCACTCATACCTGTAAATAAGCAAAAAATCATCCAAAAGATATCTATTCAACATTCACCCTTCATGTCCCTACGCATATGATATAGAAGACAGTATTAAAGATATTACCTAAAGATTTGCAGTCCGATATAAAATTTACTTGGATAAATAAACCTTGCAATTTGCATTCAGACACTGCATTGTTAAAATTTTCTGACAACTGATATTCATTTTTATAGATTGGAGAAAAGGTGATTGTTATAGAAAGTTGTAGTCAGTCACTCAAGATGCAGTTTGATCTTCATATGATAATTACGAGGCACAAGTAGGCTTACTTATAAGGGAAACATGATTATTTATGAAATATTCTTTTTTTCATGATAACGATCTTATATTTATAGTAGTAAAATGGGTAACGAAACTGCTCTAACAACTATAAAACCAATATTTATTTCAATGACACTCAAGTACAAAAATGACATTCACCAATTAATATCATTATAATTTTGTAGTAAAGTAGTTGAGATAAAACTCAGCACATAATTCTTCTTAAAACACTGGCTCATATTTGATTTAAAACGTCAACTTGTGTGACCTTGACCATATAATTTTTGTTTCACTAACCTGGAACTTCAAAGATTCCTCGTGGGATTATATTGTTTTTTTTTTTTTTTCATTACCATAAGTTATTTCCCTTATCGGAATTTTTGATCATTTGTGTAAATATATATAATTTCATTCATAATAATACTAAGTATGAAAATTCTAAGACGATCGATGTTATTGCCGAAAATAATTCTGAATGGCAACTCAAGCGATGGCACCCATGAAGTTCATGACGGGCAAATGACGTAACAGTACATGATTGGTGGGATTAACTTGTCCCTTCTGCGCATGTGCAGGATTAAAAAATGAGCTTAGTATAAAAGCCTGGTCTAGATAAAAGTTGATCCTGGACGCTGCCAATGCACATGCGCAATAGAGATCTGGATTAAACTTTAAATACTGAATTAACTTTTATGGCACGTGCAGATGACGCCCCAAGGAACTTGAGGCGACGCAGCATGTGGAAGCCTGTACGAAGTGGACCTTCATCTATCATCATAATCAGTCATCATAATAAGTCATCGTCAGTCATCATCAGTCATCATCAGTCATCAACATCATTCATCATTATCATTATCATCAATTATCAGTCATCATCAGCCATCAACATCAATCTCTCTCCTCTTCTCTCTCTCTTCATTTAATTCTTTTTCTATCTACCTTTTATTCTTTCTCATTTCCGTATTATTTATACTAATTTTCTAGTGTATATTATATTTTCAAAAATCATAATATCTCACTCTTATCCATCTCCTTTTCTGTCACACGTCCTAACGTCATTTTCCCCGTGGTTTTATTCCTTATCATGTGCCTAACCCGGAAATATGCTGGTCTTAATTAGATACGCTTCGTT